>QVNZ01027414.1:0-28328 GCA_014825645.1 Pseudomyrmex dendroicus
TATTTTTATCAGCGCCACTGCTCCAATTCCCCATATAGCCAACACCGCCCTTAAGTTGAACAGTCCAATCGTGGCTTCCTGTTATAGAATCAAGCGGTATGTAATAAGCCCCATTAACCTTGCCGCGAAGATATTTCTCTTTTCCACCAATACCCGCAAAATCACCCGCTACAGTAACCATATAGCCAGAATGTGGCATAATATGGCTATCGCGGCGATCATAGGTTACAGAAGTGCTCAATTGCGAAAGAACTGACCAGCCTCTTGAATCTAAAACATAACGAGATGGCGCATCATCTTCCCAACCCGTATAATAGCTTCTGCCTGTTGTATTTGGTGACACATAACAATTTGTTACAGGGCAAGCATCTCCAACATGTCGGTCAACAAGAGAATATGTCCAAGATTGAGAGAGATAGCGGTTATAAGCATAGCCAAGCCTTAAAGAAAGACCATATTGCCCCTCATTATAACTTTGATAAGTCTGGTAATTATTTTGAACAAAATAAACATCAGCACCAGCAACAAAGTTACGCCCTAAAAAATAAGGGTCTGTAACAGAAAGATCAGCTTGTTTTTCGTAATAAGCAACTGTTCCAGAAAAACCAGCATCAACGCCTGTTCCAAGAAGATTATGCTGTTTTAAACCAAAATTTCCTAAAATGCCTACGTCAGTCGAATACCCACCCCCAAGAGAAAATTCCCCTGTTGGTTTTTCAACAACATTCGCACTTAAATCTACCTTATCAGGAGAAGACCCTTGTGTTTGTTCAACATTAACACTGCTAAAATAGCCTAAATCCTGAAGTGCTAATTTTGTATATTTTCGATCAAATGGCGTGTAAGCATCACCTTCTGCCATAGGTAAATTACGCCGAATAACAGAATCTCTTGTAATCGTATTGCCGTTAATATCAATACGCTCAACATAAACATGCGGACCCTCTATAATATCAAAAAGAAGGTTAACCGTCTTTTTTTCTGGATTGCGTGCAATATCTGGGCGCACCATTGCAAAAGGGTGACCGTTTGCCTGCAACCATTCTTGCATATTGGTTGAGTTTTCTTGAATTGCGGTTCCATCATAATATTGATGCTTAAAAACTTCAATATGAGAGCGCATCATTTTAGAAGAAACATGGTGCACATTTGAACGAACATCTATTTTTTCAACGCGATAACGAGGGCCTTCATGCAAGGTAAACGTAACAACAAAAGTTTTATGGTCAGGCGACAGCTCACCCGTTGCATCAACCATGTGGAAATCAACAAAACCATTATGAAGATAAAAACGCTTCAAAAGTTCAGCATCATACCTTACGCGCTCTGGATTATATTCATCAGAAGAGGAAAAGAAACGATACCAAGCTGTCTCTTTTGAAGAGACAACATTTGCTAGAGCAGCTTCGCTAAAAGTATCATTTCCAACAAAAACAACCTTTCTAACAAGAGTTTGCCTTGCTTCATTAATTTTAAATACAACATCAACACGACTATGTGAAAGTTTGATAATTTGCGGTGTTACGCTCGCACCATAGCGAGCACGTGACGCATAAAGATTAAGAATTTTTTGACGATCAGCAGCTATTGTTTGCGGTGAGAAGACAGCTCGCGGTCTTAGACTCATTTCTTTAAGCATATCACTCTCTTTAAGAGCGTGATTACCTTCAAAAACAATACGATTAACAACGGGATTTTCAACAAGCTGAACAAGAAGCGTACTTCCCTCGCGCTTCATCACAACATCACGAAAGAGACCTGTCGCATAAAGTGTTTTTAAAGAGCGGTTAATACTATCTTTGCTAAAACTATCTCCAGGCTGAACAACCATGTAAGAGAGAACCGTGCTTGTTTCAATCCGTGTATTACCTTTAATAATAATGGATTGTATCATACTCTCATCAGAAAGATGCACATGCTCTGCGCGATGCTGTGTTCCCGCAAGAGCCGCTTTAATTGGCACCACACCCACCGAAGCCATTAAAGCCACACGAACCGCCCTATGGGAAAAAGCCTTAGAGCATAATCCTGTTAAAACTGGCATTCTTCATCCCCAATACACGCAAAGCCTAGCGCGTTTCCCTTACATAAACATCTATCAAGACATATATCAGAAAAAGGAAAAGTTCTATATGCAACTTTCCTTCTTCCACCCAACTTTTACCCTATCTTGTAATTATAGCTTAGATGTAAGCCAATTTAATAACCCAAAACGGTGTGAATCATTATAAAGAGAAAATAAAAAGATTAAACCCACAAAAGCAATTCCTGCTTGTAACGCATAAAGCTGTACCTTTTCAGGAACAGGACGCCCCCGCACCGCCTCTATAGCATAAAAGAACAAGTGTCCCCCATCAAGAACAGGAATAGGCAATAAATTAACAAGCCCAAGATTTAAAGAAAGCATCGCAACAAAAGATACTAAACTTGCCACACCATAAGATGCCGCTTCGCCTGACATATGGATAATCCCAAGAGTTCCCGTCAGTTGTTGGGTACTTCTCTGCCCCGTAACAACTTGCCAAATACCAGAAAAAATAAGCCCTGTCATATGCCAAGTTTGTAAAAAAGCCTCAGGAGCCGCCTTATAAAACGGCATTGGCTCTGCTGCAGAGCTTAAAAAAGCAACACCAAGACGCCCTACTTCTTTACCATTTTCTTTAACAGAACCTAAATGAATAGGAAGCTCAACTTGTCTGCCCTGCCTCACAACCGTCAAAATAACATCTTGATGAGGGCGTATTGCTATTTGTTCTTGAAAATCTGGTACTGTTAGAATTCTGCTCCCTCCTAAACGTAGGAGGTGATCCCCAACCTGCACGCCTGCTTTTTCAGCAGCACTCTCTGCTGCCACCATACTCACATCTGAAGAAAGACGTGGTTGACCATAAAAAGAGAAAAGAAAAATAAAGAGAATAATTGTTAGAACGATATTAAAAACAGGCCCCATAATCGTGACCATAACACGCGAAAAAAGCGGCTGATCATGATAAGAGATGCTACTCTCTTTTCCTGCTTCTTCGTCTTGTTCCGTATCATCTTTTGAGAATCTCTCAAATCCATGAAGTTTTACATAGCCCCCCAGAGGGAGAAGGCTAAGTTGCCAACGCGTACCAACACGATCATGCCATGAAAATAATCTTGGACCAAACCCTATGGAAAAAACATCAACTTCAATTTTTCTCCAACGTGCAGCCAAATAATGACCTAATTCATGAATAAAAACCACAACTGCAAAAACAAGAAGCCCCGCGATAATATGTAAAAAATTATGCATTTGCTGTAACCTTCTTAATATATTGCAGAGCTAATTCGCGCCCACGTTTATCCCATTCCAAAACATCTTCTAAAGTTTGTGGCTCTGGATTTTCAGGCATCATTTGTAAACTCGCATCAATTAATTCACCAATACCCAAGAAACGGATTTTACCTTTCAAAAAGGATTCAACTGCAATTTCATTCGCTGCAGAAAAAACAGTTGGCGCAACACCACCAGCACGCAAAACTTGGCGCGCCAAACGCAAAGGAACAAAACGTTCTTCATCAACCTCTTCAAATTCCAAACGCGATAATTTTGCCAAATCAAGACGTTGACAAGATGTTTCCATACGATGGGGCCAAGCCAAGCTATGCGAAATAGGAATACGCATATCAGCACTCCCCATTTGTGCAACAAAGCTCCCATCACGAAAGCAAACCATTCCATGAACAACAGATTGAGGATGCACAAGAACATCTATTTTTTCTTCTGGAAGATCAAAAAGGCGTGCCGCCTCAATCACTTCTAAGCCCTTATTTGCCATTGACGCAGAATCAATCGTAATCTTAGCCCCCATAGACCAAGTTGGGTGCTTTAAGGCTTTTTCTGGTGTTGCTACAGACATTTCTTCTTTTGTTGATCGGCGAAAAGGACCACCAGAGGCCGTCAAAATAATTTTTTCTACTTCTTCAATAGGGCAAGCCCCTAATGATTGAACAATCGCATTATGTTCAGAATCCACAGGAAGCAAAGTAGCACCAGCCTCTTTAACCGCCTTTAACATAATATTTCCAGCGCAAACCAAAGATTCTTTATTAGCTAAAGCAATCGCATGACCATGACGCGCTGCGGCAAGCGTGGGCTCTAATCCTGCAGCACCAGTAATTGCTGCCATCGTCCAATCGGCTTCAACAGAACCCGCATCAATCACGGCAGCACGCCCCGCTGCAACTTTTGTCTTTGTATCTTTTAAAAGCATTTTTAGCGTTTCATAATGTGTTTCATCATGAATAACTGCCAGTTCAGCATTTAAGTTTTTTGCTTGCTCTGCTAATAAATGAACATTCGCACCCCCTACCAACACACGAACGTCAATCTTGTCTTTTTGCTGCATTAAAAGATCGATTGTTGATGTTCCAATGCTCCCCGTACTTCCAAGAACATTAATACGTCTTTTATCGTTAGTGTAAGGTGATGCCATTAATAATACTCCCTATCAATAATTTTCTAATGATAAATATAAGCTAAGAACCAAGCATCCAAAAAGCCATATTCTTCGCTAAAAATGCCAGAAACGCCGCCAGAGGCACTGCCGCAAGAAGCCCATCAAAACGATCCAAAAGCCCCCCATGACCAGGAATTAAATACCCAGAATCTTTTACCCCAATATGACGTTTAAAACCACTTTCTAGCAAATCCCCTGCTTGTGTTACTATGGCAAGAAGTCCCGCCCATAAAAATACACTCATAACAAAATGCCCTATTATACAATAAGAGACAATATGACCAATCAACATCGCCCCAACAATACCACCAATAGAGCCAGAAATTGTTTTACCTGGTGAAATTTTAGGGGCTAATTTTGCACCACCAATAGCGCGCCCTGTAAAAAAGGCAAAACTATCACTCGCTATAACGCAAGAAAGCACAAAAAGAACTTCTTCCATTCCATAAGGACGAGACCGAAGCCAAATCAGTGAAATCCCCCCTAAAATAGAAATAAAAATAGGGATAAAATTTCTAATACTAAAAATGACAGCCAAGCACGTGAGAAAAATTGAAAGAAGATAATCTTCTTTTATAAAAGCAAGAGCTGTACAAACAGGCCAAGCAAGCAATAAAAGCCCACGAATCGACCTCATATCAACCTTAAGAAGAATTTCTCCTTCCCAAACAATCCCAACCATAACCGCTAAAACAAGACCATTAAAAATCCAATGCCCATACCATAAACAAAAAGCAACAATGGGAAGAATAATTGCTGAAGAAATAAGGCGTTTTTTTAATTCAGAACGTTTTTTTTGCTTTTCACTCTGTTGTTGCGCATCTTTCTCTTGTTCTGCTTCCTCAATAATCTTAGAAGCCCCAAAAACTTTATATTCTGTCACTTTCTAATTCTTTCATAAGCAATCTTCTTCATTAAAGGCGCGCTCCAAAACGACGTTGTCGCCCTGCATATTCTTTTAAAATACCGACAAAATCCTTTTGATTAAAATCAGGCCATAAAACATCTAAGAATAAAAGTTCAGCATAGGCAGATTGCCATAAAAGAAAATTTGATAAACGCCTCTCCCCACTTGTTCTTACAATAATATCAGGATCAGGAACTTCGGAGGTTCTTAAAACTGCATTAAATGCACTTTCATTCACATCTTCTATTTTCAAATCACCTGAAATAATTTTACGTGCAATCTGTTGCGTTGCATCTAATATTTCTGCTCTTCCCCCATAAGAAAGTGCCAAAAGAAGGGTAAGTTTATTATTAGACGCTGTTTTTTCTTCTGCCTTTAAAAGCTCTTGGGAAAGAGCTGCTCCAAAACGTTCTGGCTCTCCAATAATGCGCAATCTTACGCCCATGTGATGTAATTCATCAACTTTATGGCGCACATAAAAGCGCAAAAGAGAAATCAGATGCCCCACTTCTTCTTTTGAGCGTTTCCAATTTTCAGAAGAAAACGCATAAAGTGTCAGATAAGGAATACCATACTCAATAGCAGCTTTTACACAACGCTGAACAGCTTCTCCTCCCTCTTTATGCCCCTGCGCAACAGAATAATTTTTTCTTTTTGCCCAGCGACCATTCCCATCCATAATCAACGCAATATGAGACGGCAGAACATCTACACAATTTTCTGGTTGCTTAGAAGGAGGAGAAGACAAAATAAAGCCCTCTATTACACTTGTTTAATATCGCGTTCTTTTTCTGAAAGAAGCGTATCAACACGCCCAACATAATCATCTGTTAATTTTTGAATGGCGTCTCCCCAAACTTTAAGATCATCTTGACTAATCTCACTTTTTTTCTCAAGTGATTTTGCTGTATCCATCCCATCACGGCGCACGCCACGCACTGCAATACGTGCACCTTCTGCATAACGCGCAGCAGCTTTTGCTAATTCTAAGCGACGCTCTTCCGTTAATTGAGGCAATGGAACACGAATTGTCTGACCTTCTGAAGCAGGATTTAATCCCAAGCCACAATCACGAATAGCTTTTTCAACAGAAGAAACAACTGCACGATCCCAAACAGACACAACAAGCATCCGTGCCTCTGGCACAGTAATTGACCCAACTTGTGTAAGAGGCACTTCTGAACCATAGGCCTCAACACGTACAGGCTCAAGTAAAGCAGGGCTTGCACGACCAGAGCGTAAACCAGAAAAATCACGACGAAGGCTCTCTAAAGCACCTTCCATACGGCGTTTCAAATCATCAAGTAACGTGTTTAATTCCATTGTCATAAAATTCTCCTTACCTAAATTAAGAGATAAAAAACTATTCTTTTGCTTCAATAATGCGTGTAAAAGCACCTTCCCCACGAATAACAGAGGAAAAAGCCCCAGTAGAATGAATATTAAAAACAATAATAGGAAGGTGATTTTCACGCGCCAAGCTGATAGCTGTTGCATCCATCACTTGCAGATTTTGCGAAAGAACATCCATATAGGTCAATTCATTATAACGCACCGCATCTGGATGGCGGCGAGGGTCTGCATTATAGACGCCATCAACTTGCGTTCCCTTAAAGAGCGCATCGCATTCCATTTCGTTAGCACGAAGTGCCGCAGCTGTATCTGTTGTAAAAAATGGATTACCTGTTCCAGCTGCAAAAATAACAACGCGCCCTTTTTCCATATGACGCACTGCACGACGGCGAATATAAGATTCTGCAATAGATGCCATCTGTATGGCTGTCATAACCCGTGTTTCAACTTGGCGGCGTTCAAGCGCATTTTGCAACATCAATGCATTAATAACTGTTGCCAGCATTCCCGCGTAATCACCTTGAGCACGATCCATTCCCTTAGCAGCTGCAGCAAGACCGCGAAAAATATTTCCGCCTCCAACAACAAGGCAAACTTGCACACCACTCGCCGCAACATTCGCAATATCTGCAGCAACCATATCAACCATTTCTGGATCAACGCCAGATGTTCCCTTCCCCATCAAAGCTTCACCAGAAACTTTTAAAAGGACTCTTTTATAAGCTGTTTTTTGGAGTGATGTTGTGGTGCTCATCTAATCTTGGCTTTCGAAAACAAATAGAGGACGATGATTTCTCTTCTTTCATACAGAGTGGAAAAGGTTGCGACAAGCCGCTACCTTTCTAAAACCACTCTAAAAAGAAAATTAATTAACGCGGCTCCTCTAATCCCAAAGCGCGTAATCTTGCTGTTTCTTCATCCCAGCCCGCACGTTCTTTAACATTTAAAAAAAGATGACATGTGCAGCCTAAGAGGGATTCCAGCTGTGAACGCGCCTTCATACCTATTTCACGAATACGCTTACCTTTTTCACCAATCAAAATCGCTTTATGCCCAGAACGTGAAACATAAATCGTTACTTCAATACGCACAGAGCCATCTGAACGCTCCTTAAAACTTTCCGTCTCAACAGTTGCTTGATAAGGTATTTCTTCATGCGTTTGAAGAAATACTTGCTCTCTCACAAGTTCTGCCGCCAAGAGACGATCTGGTATATCTGTTAAATCATCTTCAGGATATAAATAAGGTCCTACGGGCAAAATATGGGCTAATTTCTCTACAAACTCCTCAACACCATCACCCGAACGCGCGCTTATCATAAAAATATGCTCAGCTGTTACAAGCGTGCCAATTTCCTTCATCATCGGCAAAATTTGTTCAGCTGTAAGAAGATCCGTCTTATTAACAACAACCCAAACCCGTTTCTTTGCCTCCTGAATACGCGCCGCTATTTCTAGAACATCATCTTGTAATCCACGCCGTCCATCAATGAGAAAAACAGTTACATCAGCATCTTGCGCGCCATTCCAAGCAGCATTAACCATCGCACGATCAAGGCGTCTCTTTGGTTTAAAAATACCTGGTAAATCAACAAAAATAATCTGCGTACTCGCACGCATCACCAAGCCCAAAGTTCTAAAGCGTGTTGTTTGCGCCTTAGGGCTTACGATAGAAAGCTTAACCCCAGTAATACGATTCAATAAAGTCGATTTCCCTGCATTAGGCGCGCCAACCAATGCCACAAAACCACATCTTTTTTCTTCTTGACTGCTCATTCTTTATTCTCCTTACCTAATTTTTTTAACAAATCTGCCGCAGCAGCACTTTCCGCAAGCCTTTTACTTCCTGCCTTCCCCATACCAATTTTTCCCATTGCTGAAACTTCAACGCAGAAAAGAGGTGCATGAGACGGACCATCTGCAGAAATTAAACGATAATCTGGTAACTGCTTTTTAGAACCCAGCAAAAATTCCTGTAAGATCGTTTTAGGTTCTTTATGTGGGGTTCCTGCATTTTCAATACGTGTTCCCCATAATTTTCTGACAACATGGCGCGCTGGTTCTAATCCAGCATCTAAATAAAGCGCACCAAGAAGCGCTTCCATAGCATCAGCCTTCACACTAGAAAGCTGCCTTATCCCTGCATTTTCCTCATGAACAGCGATATGCAGCGCATCCGAAAGAGAAATCTCCTCAGCAATATCAGCCAACACAGGGCGCGAAACAAGATGAGCATGTCTTGCACCTAATGCTCCTTCTTGTTCCTCAGGGTAGCGTTCATAAAGCCATTCTGCCATTAAAAGCCCAAGAACACGATCCCCTACAAACTCTAAACGCTCATTAGAGCCTTTCCCTTTAATAGAAACCCGTTTCTGACGCCCATTTCTTCGCGAAAGAGCGGAACGATGTGTCAAAGCTTCTTTCAATAATTCAGGGCGTTTAAAATGATGATCAAGCAAATTTTGAATGGCCTTAATCGCCTCCTCATGAATAAGCATTAAGAGATTCCATGCAAAATACGGTTCCAACGAATTTCAGAGGGCCAATACCAAAAAGCCCAAACAGGGTGACACCAATCTATGGAAAAAAGAACAACCTGCGCTTTCCCAACAAGATTTTCAAAAGGTACAAACCCTAAATCCTTCGCACTCTCTTTTAAATAATCATTCCCGGCAGGTGCTGCACATTTTCCTGTTTCTCTTCCACCATGAAAGCGACTATCTGAACTATCATCACGATCATCGCCCATTGCAAAAAAACACCCTTCAGGAACAATATAATCCCCAGTATTATTGGGTAAATTATCATCTTGTAACTTTAAGATCTCATGAGAAACAAACTTACCGTCTCTTCTTGGAACATCTTCCTCATAGCGCGTTCCAGAAAGCAACCTCTCCATTTCGTCACGCACTTCATAATGCCCCAAAGACTTACGCACCAACTCATGACCATTAATAAAGAGCTTTCCGCCAATCATACGAATATGATCCCCAGGAAGCCCAATAATACGTTTAATATAATCAACAGAATTATCCTGCGTATAACGAAAAACTGCAACATCACCACGATGCGGCAAAGAGGCTAAAATACGCCCTGGCCAAAATGACATATTAAAAGGAAGAGAATATCTTGAATATCCGTAACTAAATTTTGTAACACCAACATAATCACCAATCTGTAATGTTGGTATCATTGAGCCCGAAGGAATTTTAAAAGGCTCAAATACAAAACTCCTCACCCCAAAAACAATAATAAAGAGAATAACAAGCTGCTTGAGAAAATCTAAAAGATTTTCATCATTCCCATTTTGAGTATTCTGCTCTTTATTTAAATCTTTTTTCTCTTCTATCATCATCTCAATACTATCATTTCTAAACTGGAAGTACTTGAATCATCACCTGCGCTAAAGCAAAAGGTGGATCATCACTAAGGCTTACCAAAATTTCCGCCCTTTGACCAATAGCAAGCTTCTTTTCTAAAATATCTTTCACACCGCCATATAATTTTATCCTCGGCGCGCCTATCTCATTATGAACAATATGGATATCACGAAAAAAAACGCCCTCTATAAATCCAGTTCCTAAGGCTTTTACAAAAGCCTCCTTTGCAGCCCAGCGTTTTGCATAGCCCCCTAAACGCGCTTGCCCCTTAAAGCGTTCTACATAATCGCGCTCTTCATCAGTAAAAATACGCTTTAAAAAATTCTCTCCATGGCGCGTAAGAACCCCCTCAATACGGGAAATCATACAAATATCAACGCCTATTCCTAATATCATATTCTACCCTTTTGCCCGCTCAACCTGCAAAACACCATTCGCGCCACGGAAACAGGCTAAAATCGTCATTAAATGTTGACGCGTCTTTACCTCCAAATCGACTAAGATTTCCATAAAATCTCTTTGGCGATTAATAATACGCAAATTCATCACACTCGCATCATAACGCGTTGCCAAATTCGTCAAAGATGCCAAAATAGCAGGATCATTCCCCGCGACAACTGAGAGACGCGCCATATAACGCCGCGTTCCCTTATTTGAGGGGGCAAGATACGCACTTTCCGTATTCCATTCTACCTCTAAAAAACGCTCTGGTGTTTCTGAAAAAGAGCTTAAATTTTGGCAGCCCTGCATATGAACATTCACCCCGCGACCTTGTGAAATAAGCCCCACAATCGGATCACCAGGAAGAGGACGACAACACCCTGCAAAGTGAACTTCTATACCACGCCCAACGCCTTTTAAGATATTGCCTTCATATCCACCCATTTTTAGAGGGGGTTTATACTCTAAACGCCCTTCTAAATGTGGTAACAAACCAGGAACAATGCGTGGGGCACGCCCACGCCTGCAAAGATCTGGATAAACTGCACCAACAACATCACGCGCGCTTATCTGCCCTGCACCAACAGCGGCATAGAGTTCCTGCAAAGAGGCTTGTTTTAAATGTTCTAAGACAGGCTCTAAAAATTTTTCAGAGCCATCAAGCCCTTCTTGGCGAAAGGCGCGCGCCAATGCAATCCGACCATTATCTATATTAACTTGCTTTTGTTGTAAGGCAACAAAACGGCGTATACGCGCACGCGCTTTCCCAGTAACAACAAAACGTTCCCAAGATGGTGAAGGCGCGCCACCTCTTGCGGTCATAATTTCTACTTGATCGCCATTTTCAAGAATATGACGAAGCTGCACAAGGCGTCCGTTAACTTTAGCCCCAACACAGCCATCACCAACTTGGCTATGCACAGCATAAGCAAAATCAACAGGCGTTGCCCCACGAGGCAAAGAAATTAATTGTCCACGCGGCGTAAAGCAAAAAACCTGATCTTGATAAAGTTCTAATTTTGTATTTTCTAAAAACTCATCTGGTTCTTCACTATCTTCTAGAATTTCAAGAAGATCCTGAACCCAACGTAATTTACGCGTATAAGCCCCAAATGTTTCAGATAAAATAGCAGCTTCTTTTTCTTCTGGCGTGACATGCTCTTTATATCCCCAATGCGCTGCAACCCCATTTTCTGCTAAATTATGCATCTCGTTCGTACGAATTTGCACTTCAATTTTTTGGCTACGCGGCTGACATAATGTTACCCCCGTATGAAGGGATTGGTACCCATTGGCTTTAGGGGTTGAAATATAATCCTTAAAACGCCCAGCAATCATGGGATATGCTGCATGAACAGCACCCAAAGCAGTATAACATGCCTCACGCGTTGGAACGATAATACGGAATGCCATAATATCTGAAAGCTGTTCAAAAGCGACATTACGCCGCTTCATTTTTTCCCAAATGGAATAAGGGGCTTTTTCCCTCCCCGTAACTTCAACATCTTGCAACCCTGCTTTTTTACATAGTTCTAAAAGAGAGCCTCTGATTTGTTCAATCATATCAGCACCTTGACCACGCAAATAATTTAAACGCGCTCTAATGCTGGCATCTGCTTCTGGCTCTAAATTAACAAACGCTATATTTTGTAATTCTGTTTTTACGCGATCCATGCCGATACGTTCAGCCAAAGGCGCGTAAATATCCAATGTTTCCCTAGAAATACGCTGCCTTTTATCAAGACGCTGAACATAATGGAGCGTACGCATATTATGCAGGCGGTCAGCTAATTTAACAATCAAAACACGAATATCGCGCGACATCGCTAAAACGAGTTTACGAAAATTTTCTGCTTGTTTTGTGCGGTCAGACTGTATTTCTAAACGCGTTAATTTTGTTACACCATCAACAATTGAGGCAACATCTTTACCAAAACGACTCTCTAAAAGAGAAAGAGAAACCTTTGTATCTTCAACCGTATCATGCAAGAACCCCACCATGATCGAAACTGCATCCATTCTTAAACCAACAAGAATATTCGCAACAGCAATAGGGTGGGTTATATAGGCATCGCCATTATCACGGCATTGCCCTTCGTGCGCCTCTGCCGCAAGAAGATAGGCTTCTTCTATTTTTCTTAAATCTATATGCGAATCATAACGATGAATACGCTCAAGCAAGCTGCCAATATTTGGGTAAAAAGCAGACTTATCTGAAGTTTCAAACTGTTCTTTTTTGTTCTTTTGTTTTAGAGTATAGGCGCCTTGAGGCTGCATCACCGCCTCTGTGCCCGCCTTTTTCTCCTCGTTAATCTCAAGGAGAGAGGGCAAGACAGAACTCATAAAAACAGCCTCTTGCAAAAAATAAGAGGAAAACTCCTCTCTTTATCATAATTAAGGAACGTCTTAACGCCGTCCTTCATCATCAGCAGACATATGAGAGGCTTCCTCTTCTGCTGAAACATCTTGCAAACCAAAAATATTCTGATCTGTTGGGATAAGATCAAGAACTTCTTCATCTGCTGGCTCTATTTCTGGCTCATGCCCCATAGAGCGCACAATAACCTGACGAACAGCTTCTAAATCAAGATGTTCCTCAGAGATTTCCCTCAAAGCAACAACCGTATTTTTGTCACCATCGCGAGCAACCTTAAGCTCCTCACCACGAGAAAGACCACGTGCGCGCTGTGCTGCTAAGAGAACCAACTCAAAGCGGTTTGGAACCTTTTCGATACAATCTTCGACTGTTACCCGCGCCATAGGGACTGCTTCCTCATTATCTATAAAAACTTACCATGCACTTAGATTATCAAAATGACATAAAGCACAAATTCTATTTGAGTATGTCTCATAACATACTCACCATGTCACTGCAATAAAGAAGCACGTGCAAAAATATGGAAAATATTTTATATAAAATGCTTGTTTTAAGATAATATTCACACTCTTTCGCTATCCTGCCAGTATGCGCCATAATGATATATTGAATATTCAAAAAGAAGAAAAACTTCCCCCTTTCCATAAGCCAGACTTTTCACATGCCTCTATTTTAATTATTTCCCTCTCATCGCCTTATGTACATGATTTTTTGGCTCAACATATTTTTTCGCATGAAGGCTTTACATTAGCAGTTCAAAAAAAAGATATAGATAATAATCCTTTTGCTTATCGTTTTAGTAATATAGCCTCTCTATCTCTCTCAGAAAATTTACAGTTTCCTACAGTATCACACTTACAAAAATCTGCTCTTTATCTACGTGATGAAATTGCACAAATGCCTAATTTGCAAGCAATTATCACCCTTGGCATTACTGCACATCACGCAACACTTAACGCCTATCATCTTCCCATTGCACATATGGGACATTTGCCAGGTATCTTACAAACACTTCCCGATGGAATGCTGCTAACACATGCTCGCCATATTCCTGAAAGTTTTATTAAACATAAAACCTACCTACCAGAAAGACTAAAACCCTTACGCCAAGCTCTTGCCCTACTCCGTGCAAAATTAAAATAATAAAATACACAGATGAAAACTTGACGAAGTCTCATCTACTCCATAGCTAAAAGAAGTCTAAAATATTCACTTCCATATTTAAAGGGCACTATCATGACTTTCAAACTCCCAACCCTTCCCTATGCTGCAAATGCACTCGCAGCTTCTGGCATGTGCCAAGAAACGCTCGAACTTCACCATGGTAAACATCATCAAGCCTATGTAACAGCCTTAAATAGTTTTGTTGAAAACAAACCTGAACTCGCTGGAAAAACGCTAGAAGAGATTATCACACTCTCTCATCATAACGAACACCTAGCAGCTGTTTTTAACAATGCTGGACAACATTGGAATCACATTCTTTTTTGGCAAAATCTTTCACCAAAAGGCGGTAAAATGCCTTCTTTTCTTGAAAAGAAAATCACCGAAGATTTTGGCAGTGTTGAGAGCTTTAAAACAGCTTTTAAGCAAGCTGCTACGTCTCAATTTGGCTCTGGATGGGCATGGCTGACACTCGGCTCTGATGGTGTTTTAAAAGTAACAAAAACACCAAATGGCTCAAATCCTGTTGCTGAAAATCAAGGACGTACCCTTCTTGGGCTTGATGTTTGGGAACATGCTTATTATCTAGACTTCCGCAATCGCCGCCCAGATTATGTAAGTAATTTCCTTGATCATCTTGCAAATTACGAATTTGCAGAAGCTCTCCTAAAAGCTGCTTAAATGCAAAACAGGCACTCATAAAGCCCCTACATAAAAGCTTATGGGTGCCTGTTATATAAAAGCTAAAAAACGAGCTCCCCCTTAAGCCATTTCTGCGCTGCATCTTTTCTATGAAAAATATTTTCTACTGCTTTATGTAAAAATAAGGGAGCAGATTGTAACTTAAATTTCTCTTCATAATCTTTTAGTCTCTGTTCTAAAATATAAAGAAAAATCATATATTGATAAGCAGAATGCACCTCCTCCCCTCGATAACCACTAGGAGGAATAAGATTCTTTTCGCAATAATTCTCCTTAAAACATTCTAGTAATTCTAAACTATAATAACCACGACAAACAGGCGGACGCACCCTATAAATAGCGCATTTATTCTCAAAAAGAAAAGGGCAACAGCAATATTCATCTTTTTTAGAAAGGTGTTCTATTATTATTTTCTTTTGCTCTTGAGAGCAATGAGTCTGCATATAATCTAATGCAATAAAACTCCAAAAAGGATTAATCTCTATTAAATTATGGCAACAATGCCCGCAACCCATAGCACAAGCCAACTGAGGTGCTGGTAATATCTTTTCTAAATATGATAGTGTTTCTTGACAAAGAGAAAATATTTTCTCTGATAATATGATAATATCTTCTTTATTTTTCAATAAAGATAAAGAAGTGTCTAATAAAGTTTCTAATTTTTTAATTTGCGCACGCATGTAATTCAAAGGCGATAAATCACTTTTTTCTTCTCCCATATCGCAACCTTTCCTTACTCACAAATCAAAATAACTCTAAATTCTTATATAAACCTTTATAAAGAAGTATATTAGAACTTAGAGTCTTCTTTTATTTACGCATCATTTGCAGGCTTATCACGTGGCAAAATCGTATTAATTGTACTGCGAATGATTTTTACGCGAATATTTGGTGCAATTTCTACCTCTATTTCTTGGCTATCATCATGCGCATTTGTTACTGTTCCAGTAATTCCGCCTGCCGTAACAATCTTATCACCACGGCGAAGTTTAGATTGTTGCTCTTTAATTTCTTGCTGACGCTTTTGCTGGGGCCTGATCAGTAAAAAATAAAAAACAACAAAAATAAGAATAATTGGCGCATATTGCAAAGCTGTAGACGTTAAACCACCACTCGCTGCTGGTGCTGCACCCGCTGCGTAAGCTGTTGAAAAGAAAAAAGATGTCATAATGTCTTGCTATTCCATTTTAAAATGAAGAGAATATTCAGAACCATATAGCCCCTATTTTTTACGTCAAGCTATCATTCACTTTTCTCTCTTATAAGAGACATACTTATGACCATACAGAAACCATTTTTGACGTCAAACCATATATCCATCCCAATGAGGTTCTAGAAGAAAAAATATCCCTTTCAGATCGGTTTGGTTTATGGGTTGGGTTTTATCATTCTTCTCAAGAATAATCTAAGGCTTATAATGAAATATTTTCCTCTTCTTTCTTTTCTTATTCCCCTCTCTTTATTTGCTTTCCAAACACATATAGTAAAAGCAGAAGCTCTAAAAATTACAACATGGAATATGGATTGGCTTACCCTCAAAAAAGACGGCGACCCTGCACTGCCAAGCGATGTGGAAACACGAACAGAAAATGATTTTAATCTTCTTCACCAAGCCGCAAATAAGCTTCATAGTAACATTATTGCTTTTCAAGAAGTGGATGGTGAAGAAGCCGCCAAGAAAGTCTTTGACCCATCAGAATATACCCTCATTTTAACCCATGACCCTATCGTTCAAAATGTTGGGCTTGCTTTAAGAAAAAATATTTCATTTACAGTAAATCCCGAATTAACAGACCTAAATATCCAAACATCTTATACACATCACTCTTTAAGAGGCGGGCTTGATGTTACAATTAAGGACGGGACATTCCATATTCGTATTCTTGTTGTTCATCTAAAAACAGGCTGTTGGGCACGCCCTATCACTGAAAAGAAACATTCATGCCCTATTCTTTACCAACAATTCCATATCTTAGAAAATTGGATTTTAGAAAGAGAAGATGAGAAAATCCCTTATATTATTTTAGGAGATTTTAATCGCCGTCTTGTTCTTAAAGACCCTCTCATGCTCTCTTTACAAGAAGACGCACCGCTTACCTTAACAACATCAGGCTTTGCAAGCCCTTGCCAAGGGGGAAAACGCTTTATTGACCATATTCTCCTTGGTGGTAAAGCACAAAAATGGTTTGTTCCTGATAGTCTTCGTGTTATGACATTCAAACAATTTCCTAAAGATGCCAATCTTTCAGATCATTGCCCTGTCTCTATCACCCTGAACCCTTTCTAGCTCTTGACAATTTCTTCATATTCCAATCAGAGTTCTCTAAAGAAAATCTAAATTAAGGGTTTATTCCATGCCATTTCGTCATAATACACTTCTTGAACTCCTCGAAGGTGTTCAAAAGTTCGAGCAAGATATTTATCCAGAAAATGAAGAACTTTTTAAAACACTTGCTTATGACCAAGAACCCCCAACGCTCTTTATCACATGTGCAGATAGCCGCATTAACACCAGCATGATTACCCAAACAGAACCAGGAGAACTTTTTCTTGTTCGTAATGTTGGAAATATCGTACCCGCTTATGGCAACATGGTTGGCGGGGTTGCCTCGGCGATTGAATATGCTGTCGGTGCTCTAAAAGTTAAAAATATCATTATTTGTGGTCACTCTAATTGCGGAGCAATGCACGCTTTGCTTGATCTCAATTCTCCTAAATTGCATTCAATGCCAACAGTACGGCGTTGGCTTTGTAATGCCGAAGCTGCCCGCGCAACCCTCGGCGATTTTCATGCTGATGATGTTGGCCCAGAAACTATTCGTTCTCTTGCTGAAGCAAATATCCTTCTTCAGCTAACGCACCTACGTACCCACCCTATTGTAGCAGGCGCGCTCGCACGAAACGAAATCACCTTACAAGGCTGGTATTATGATATTAAAAGAGGGAAAATCCATATTATTAACGAAAAAACAGGCAAAAGCACTTCTGTTGCAGAAGCAGTTTCATTCCTAAAAAATCAATCATAAAATAAAAAACATGCTCCCTATATGATGATAGGGAGCATTCGCTTTAATGTTTATCCCCTACCATTCCAATCTGCTTAATATCATGAAAAATTAAGTCTGAATTCATTTCCTCGGCACGCCGCATCATAAAGCCAGAACTCGCTAAAAATACAGGATCACCATCAATATCATCAGCCATAGCAGTGCGATTTGCTGCAATAAAACGTTCTAATTTATCTTTATCACCATTCACCCAACGCGCTAATGTATAAGGCGTATTTTCAAAGCCAACAGGAACATTATATTCCATTTTTAAGCGCGATTGTAACACGTCAAGCTGCAAAGTTCCTACAACCCCAACAATAGGCGGTGCGCCATCTTGTGGACGAAAAAGCTGAACAACCCCTTCCTCTGCTAGTTCAACCAATGCTTGACGTAATTTTTTCGCCTTCATAGCATCATCAAGCCTTACACGGCGAAGAATTTCAGGCGCAAAATAAGGTACACCTGTAAAGCGCAAATCCTCACCTTCCGTTAAAGTATCCCCAATTCTCAACGTGCCATGATTGGGAATCCCTACAACATCGCCTCCAAATGCCTCTTCAACAAGTTGACGATCTTGGGCAAAGAAAAATTGGGGGGTATGAAGCGCAAATTGCTTACCACTCCTTACATGCTTTAAACGCATTCCCCTTGTTAGGCGACCAGAGCAAATACGTGCAAACGCCATACGATCGCGATGATTTGGATCCATATTGGCCTGAATTTTAAAAATCAATGCTGTTACTTTTTCTTCGTCAGCCTTAACTTCACGGCTTTCCGTTTGCTGTGCACGCGGCGGCGGACCATAAGAAGCAAGCGCATCAAGCAAATCAGTCACACCAATTTCTTTCATCGCAGAACCAAAGAAAACTGGTGTTAAATGCCCCGCATCAAAAGCCTCTTGATCAAATTCTGGCAATGCTATAGAGGCAAGTTCACATTCTTCTTTTAAAACTGCAAGACGCTCATCTTCTTCTGCAAGTGTCTCTTTAACATTAAGCGATTTTGTTCTAAGATCATAAACGCCTGCAAACTTTGCAGCACGCCCTACAGGCCAAGTCGCAGGCGATACATCAAGAGCTAATGCGCTTGCAATTTCATCTAAAAGTGCAAAACAATCCTGTGCTTCACGATCCATTTTATTGATAAAAGTAACAATCGGAATATCACGCAAACGGCAAATTTCAAATAATTTACGCGTTCTTTGCTCAATCCCCTTCGCTGCGTCAATCACCATAACAGCACAATCAACAGCTGTTAATGTTCTATATGTATCTTCAGAAAAATCCTCATGCCCAGGCGTATCAAGAAGGTTAAAAACACAGCCCCCATAATTAAATGTCATCACAGAAGTAACAACAGAAATACCACGATCACGCTCAATCCCCATCCAATCTGAGCGTGTGCGGCGTCTTTCGCCTTTTGCGCGCACATTTCCAGCCATCTGAATAGCACCACCTGCACGCAAAATTCTTTCTGTTAATGTTGTTTTACCTGCATCAGGGTGAGAAATAATAGCAAATGTACGGCGTCTTGTAATCTCATGGGTAATATTACCAGAAACAAGCTGAGATGAAGATGAATCAGACATAAACGCCCTACCTTACTCTAATAATCAAAGAATATAATAATATTTGTCATAAATAACAGAAACGCCGAGCGACAGAACTCGCTCGGCGTTCCATAAAACTCAAATAAATGAGCCTTAGCGAGAATAGAACTCGACCACGAGGTTTGGTTCCATTTGCACAGGATAAGGCACATCAGAAAGCTGAGGCACGCGCAAGAAAGAACCTTTCATTTGGCGATGATCAACTTCTAGATATTCTGGAACATCACGCTCTGCACTTTGTACAGCATCAAGAACAACAGCAAGTTGCTTTGATTTTTCACGCACTTCAACGACATCACCTTCTTTAAGAAGATAAGAAGGGATATTAACGCGTTGACCATTAACCATAATATGACCATGGTTAATAAATTGACGCGCTGCAAAAGGTGTCATTGCAAGTTTAAGACGGTAAATAACCGCATCAAGGCGGCGTTCTAGAATACCGATAAGATTTTCAGATGTGTCACCCTTACGGCGAACAGCTTCATCATAATAACGGCGAAATTGTTTTTCGCTAATATTACCGTAATAGCCTTTAAGCTTTTGTTTTGCCATTAACTGAACGGAGAAGTCAGATGGCTTTTGACGGCGACGCTGACCATGCTGACCAGGACCATATTCACGGCGATTAACAGGTGACTTAGCACGCCCCCAAAGGTTTACACCAAGGCGGCGGTTAATTTTATACTTGCTTTCTAAACGTTTAGACATGCGTTTATCCACATTTCTCGATCAGATTCGCCTAAAACTGCGTAACGAACCGTTTTGTTGCGCTAGTAGGCTCTTTATCCCTCATTGAATAAAGAGCGGAATTTCTTGCTATAATAAAGGGAGAATACGCAGTATATTCTATCCCTCTACTATCAAAAGATTCGACTTTCCTAGCAATGAAGCCGCATTAACGCAAAAAGACCTTATTTGTCAATCATTTTCTTACATTTCTTCCTTAGCTTTACCCTTGAATGAAAGAGCTTTTCTGTTTTACTCTGCCCTCCCCTTATCCCTCCCGCGATATTAGTGTTAAATATTATGGAAAAAATCGATATTATCGAACTCGAACGCCTGCGCGCTCCATATGGTGTTCAACCCGCACTTTTTGCTCTCATGCTAGGCACTTTCGCCATTGGCACTGGCGAGTTTGGCATGATGGGACTTTTACCCTCTTTTGCACGCTCACTTCATATTTCTCTTTCCCAAGCAAGTGCTGTCATTTCCGCCTATGCAATGGGCGTTGTAATTGGCGCACCAATCATTGCCGTTATGGGTGCAAAATTACCACGCCGTACCTTGCTACTTTTGCTGCTCTGCCTATTTATTTTAGGAAATTTAGGAACTGTCCTCGCCCCAACCCTTTTTTCTATTGAAATAATGCGCTTTATCACTGGGCTTCCTCATGGCGCATTTTTTGGCGTTGCAGCCCTAACAGGTGCTTCAATGGTGGAAAAAGAACGTCGTGGAAGAACAATCGGAAAAGTACTCTCTGGGATTATGTTCTCAACAGTTATTGGCGCGCCACTCTGCACCTTTGCGAGTGCTTATCTAACTTGGCAAATTGTTTATACAATACTCTCCCTTTTAGGTGCTATTTGCTTTTTAAGTGTTTGGCATTTTGCACCACGCGATAAAGCACATCCTAACGCAAATGCAGTCTCAGAACTTTCCGCCCTTACAAAATCACAAGTCCTGTTAACACTTTTTACAGGTGCTGTTGGTTTTGGCGGACTTTTTGGCGTCTATACTTTTTTAACCTCCGCCTTAGGGCAAGTATCTCACCTCCATCATTGGATGATTACATTTTACCAAGTCATATGGGGGTGCGGTATGGTTGCTGGTAATAATTTTGGTAGTGCCATGATTGACCGTAATCTTGATAAAACAACCATATGGAGCCTTATCGCAAGCGCGCTCTTTATGTTAGGTTTTAGTCTCTTTTTACCCTCAGCTTGGGTTATGCTGCCTATTTGTTTCTTGCTTCCTGCCGCTACTGTTATTCTAAGCCCTGCTATGCAATCGCGTTTAATGGATGTTGCGGGCGATGCACAAACTCTTGCCGCTTCGCTTAATCACTCCGCCTTTAATATTGCTAATGCAGTCGGTGCTTGGGCTGGTGCAATGTTGGTTGAAAACCATATGGGGCTTGGCTCTGTGGGATGGGGAGGCGCGCTCTTTTCTCTCGGCGGGCTTGCTATTTATCTCGTCACGATAAAACTAGCTTCAAAAACATCTTAAAACATAAAAGGCTAGGAAATATCCTAGCCTTTATGCCTTTCAAAAATTTAAAATAACTGAGAAAATTTTAGGCAATTTTATCTTGTTTCCTAAAGAGCCAGTAAAGACGTGTCCCTAAACCAAGAGAAGACACGCCTAGACCCGCTGCTAAACCAATCCACAATCCTTCTACGCCAAAATTTTGAGCAAAAGCTAACCAGCTTCCAAAACCCAAACCAACAAGAATATAGCTACAAACACCAATAATCATTGGCGCCCAAACATCCCCACAGCCGCGTAATGCGCCGCCGCAAACAGTTTGCAGCCCATCAACAAGCTGGAAAATCCCCGCAATACGAAGAAGTAAAATCGTTGTCGCTAACGTATCAGCACTTGGCGGATTACCCCTATAATATAATTTCGCAACATAGTCAGGAAAGCCAAAAAAGAGAATGCCTGTAAGCATTGTCCAAATAACAACAAGCCCTAAAGCCGTAACAGCTGAACGCTTTGCCTCATAAAGGCGTTTTGCACCACGCCAATAAGCAACACGCACATTGGTTGCCTGCCCAATAGCAAGACAGACCATAAAAAGTAACGAAACAGATTGCAGCGCAACTTGATGAGCAGCCAAGCTATGCGTTCCGCATTTTCCTGCCAACAAAGTGACAAATTGAAATAAAAGAATTTCCGAGGCAGCAGAAAGCATAATCGGAAAACCAAGCTGCACAAGCTTTTTTAAAACAGAAAGATGCACAGCAGCAGGGCGCATCACCTCTCTTAAAGCGGGACGGCGTAAACTCAATAAAAAAAGCGCAATCCCAACAGCCCAAGCAGTAAAGGTTGTTGCCCAAGCAGACCCCCACATGCCTAATTTAGGAAAACCAAATAACCCATAGATAAGAGTTGCATTTAATAAACCATTACAAATAGCCATAGTCGGCATAATCCATAAAAGCATGGATTCTGCCCCCAAAGCTGGAAGAGCAACACGAAAAACACCTATAAGGGCTAGATCAGGCAAAAGAGAAACAAGAAGAATATGAATAAAATGATGCCCCATATGAACCACATCGCTTGGCTCACCAATCGCACCAAAAATTGACCCCGCAGAAAATAAAATAATGAAACAAGGAATAAATGCCAAAAGCGATAAGATAAAGGTTGCACTCATCACGCTACGACCATCATGCAGCACATCATGCCCATGATCTTTCGCGCCACGTGATTGAGAAAGCAAAATCCCTCCCCCGCTTAATGCGCATTGAAAAACCACCATCGTGGTTAAAAACACGTTATTAGCAAGGCCACCAATCGCCAAGGCAGAAACACTTAATCCCCCAAGCAAGATGGTATCTGTTACCCCCATCGCCATTTCTGAAACTTGAGAAAGAGCTAAAGGTAAACTCACACGGATTAACGAACGCGCATGAGAAGAAAATGATGTATGTTCTATAAAATTCATAGTCTCTTCAATAAACAGCTTAAGACTCAAAACAAGTCCCTAAATCTTAAAGTTAAGTTTCTATAGCGCATTCATTAAAAATATGTGTTATAAGTGACACTACTCATTTATATCTCCCTATCTATTTTGTTAAAGTTTTAATGAACATGCCTCTTTCTTCTTTGCCCCCCTCTCCATTACGCCTTCATAATAGTGCTACGCGCCGCTTGGAATCTTTTACACCACTCGATCCAGAAAATATACGCGTCTATTTTTGTGGTCCTACAGTTTATGATCGCGTGCATCTTGGCAATTTGCGCGCAATGCTCAGCGCTGATATTCTTGTTCGTACGCTGCGCACCCTCTATAAAAAAGTCACTTTTGTGCGTAACATCACCGATATTGACGATAAAATTATTCAACGCGCACAAGAAAATCAAGAAGACATCGCCCATCTTACACAACGCACAACAAAAGATTTTCACCAAGACCTTGCTGCCCTCAATGCTATAGCACCAGATATAGAACCTAAAGCAACCGAACATATTGATGCTATGCTCTCTATGATTGCACGCCTTATTGAAAAAGGGCACGCTTATGAAGCAATAGGCGAAGGAAAAGGCAATATCCTTTTTGATGTTCACTCCTTCAAAGATTATGGTGCCCTTTCTGGGCGTAGCCTTGAAGATTTGCAAGCAGGTGCACGTGTAGAAGTAAGCTCCTATAAACGTCACCCTTCTGACTTTATTCTCTGGAAACCCTCGCTTGATAATGAACCTGGATGGGAAAGTCCCTATGGGCGAGGTCGTCCTGGCTGGCATATTGAATGTTCTGCAATGTCTGCCCAATATCTTGGCGAAAATTTTGATATTCATGGTGGAGGAAATGATCTTCTTTTCCCACATCACGAAAATGAACGCGCACAATCTTTATGCTGCTCTCATCAGCAACAAGCGGGTTTTGCACATTATTGGCTTCATGTAGGCATGTTGCTTTCTCATGGCGAGAAAATGTCAAAATCTCTCGGAAACTTCCATACAATCAGAGAAGCCTTAGAACGCGCCCCCGCCGAGGCACTTCGCTTTCTTTATCTCACAGCACATTACCGCTCAACGCTTGATTTTTCTTGGGAAAAATTAGAGGAAGCAAAACATATTCTCGACCGCTTCTATCGCGCTCTTGAAAAAACGCCCCCTCATGAAAAATCTGCTTATCCTCAAGAATTTCTCAATGCAATTTATGATGACCTCAATACCCCCCTCGCTCTTTCTCTTCTGCATAAATTTGCCGATCATGCGCTTAAGGGAGATCAAGAAGCCGCGAATAATCTCTATCATTCTGGGCAACTTCTCGGAATTTTTACACATACAGCCTCAGAATGGTTCCAAAGCGGTACTGTAATTGACAGTCATGAAATAGAAACCCTTATCGAAGAGCGACTTCTTGCCAAAAAAGAGAAGAATTTTGCACGCGCTGATGAAATTCGTGCCTATCTCTCACATTATTCTATTATACTCGAAGATGGTCCACAGGGCACTCTTTGGCGTAAAGAATAAAAGGAGGCGCAAAACGTGACAGCAGCAATGACAAAACGTGAAAAAGGCTCAGAACTCGCACCTCTAACAGCTTTTGATCCCGTCATTATTCTTGTGCGCCCCCAACTAGCAGAAAATATTGGAACAACAGCCCGCGCTATGGCAAATGGTGGGCTTTTTCACCTTCGCCTTGTTGCACCACGCGATGGCTGGCCCCAAGAACGTGCTTGGTCTGCCTCTTCTGGGGCTGACCGCATTTTAGATGCCGCAACAATTTATAATAATGTTGATGACGCTATTGCTGATTTACAACGCGTCTATGCAACATGCCCGCGTCCACGCCATATTATTAAACCTGTGCTTACAGCACGCTCTGCCGCAACAGAATTACGAACTATAAGCCAAAGAGCACTTAAAGCTGGTATTCTCTTTGGACCAGAACGCGCAGGTCTTGATAATGATGACATAGCGCGCGCCGACACACTCATACGCTACCCTTTAAATCCTGACTTTATGTCGCTCAATCTCGCACAAGCTGTACTTGTCATGGCATATGAATGGTACCTCACTCAAGATACAACTTCAGAGCGCCATTTTATGACTAATGAAACCCATATCGCAACAAAAGGCGCGCTAGAAAATTTCATGGAACATCTCATTCGAGAACTTGATGAATGCGGCTTTCTCAGAAATGAACAAAAACGTCCCCGCATGGTTCGTAATTTACGCCATTTTTTCACACGTGGCGAAATAACCGACCAAGAACTCCGCACGCTTCACGGCGTTATACGCGATCTCGCACGCGGGAAAAAACCTCTATAAAGGCATTTTGCAATGAAAAAACTTGATATTCCCTTTTCTCTCTTTCAAAAAAATAAAGAAAAAGCTTCTCACCCACATGATATGAGTATGCGGGGCGAAGAAAATACTTACCGCGAAGTTAGAAGAATTGGATTAAAAAGTCATTTTTGGCATGATATTTTTCATCAATTCTTAATTATTCGCTGGTCAATATTTTTTATCTACCTCTCTTCTCTCTATCTTATTATCAATCTCATTTTTGGCTTTATTTATTTTCTCATTCCTGCAGGCATTAAAAATGTCATGCCTTATGATTTTATAAATGATTTCTTCTTTAGCGTTCAAACAATTTCAACTGTTGGCTATGGTGCCGCATACCCTGCTACGAGCCTTACAAATAGCATCATGACGATTGAAGAGCTTATTGGTCTTCTCTATTCTGCACTTGCTACAGGCTTGATTTTTGCACGTTTTTCACGCCCAACTGCCCGCGTAATTTTTAGCAATGTTGCAACTATCTCCTCACCAAAAAATGATCCTCAGCTTTGTATTCGCATTGGAAATATGCGTTCAACGCCGCTTGTTAATGTTGATATTGAAGTTGTACTTGCACGCTCTATCATTGACCATGATGGTAATCGTACTTTAAATTTTACAAAATTAGACCTCCTTCACAGCCATATACCGCTTTTGCGTGTAAGCCTACCCATTGTGCACTGCATCACAGAGCAAAGCCCTTTAAGCGACTTTGATCATGATAGATTTGCACAAGCAAATGCAGAATTTATTGTCTCACTCACAGCAACTGATCCTATTTCATCTCAAAATGTCTTTTGCTGCCGCATTTATAATCCTGATCAAATAGAAAAAGGCTATCGCTTTAAAGAACTCATTCACACAGGAACACATAAAGAAATTGAGGTAAATTTCAACTTCTTTCACAGTACCGAGCCAGAAATTACGCCAGAAGAGAAAGATGCCATCTCTATTACAACATAAAACTTGGCATATTAAAAAAGGGCGTTTAAAACGCCCTTTTTATAAAACATCAAGACTATCTTAGCTTTTTAACGCATCATCAAGACGTTTTAAAACAGTTTGACGCCCCATTAATTGCAAAAGAAGAGGAAGCTCAGGACCAGCCCCTTCCCCCGTCAAAGCTAAACGCAAAGGAAGAAAAAGGGCTTTCCCTTTACGTCCTGTTGCTTCTTTAATGGCATCAACCCATTGTTTCCATGTTGTATAATCCCATGGCTCAGCTGGAAGAAGCTCTTTTGCTTTTTGTAAAAAATCATGCTCTTCTCTCTGTGACGGCGGTAGAATATCACCATAAACAACATCCCACCAATGAGAAATTTCAACAGCAAGATCAATATTCCCACGAATAGCGATCCAGAATTCCTCTTTTGCCCCTTCTGGAAGACGATCTTTTACCTCATCAAAAGACATAGCATGTAATGTACGGCGATTAAGCGCAAGAAGCTGCGTCATATCAAAACGTGCCGCAGAGCGCGAAACATCGGCGAGATTATAGCTCTTAATCATATCTTCCATCGCCAATGGCTCTGGGTCTTTTGATGTTCCTAAACGAGCAAGATAGCCAATAATCGCACGCGGCTCAATACCATCATGACGGAGCGTTGTAAGTGCAAGCCCTCCAATACGCTTAGAAAGCTTCTCTCCTCCACTTCCTAAAAGTAAAGGAAGATGTGCAAAAGTAAATTTTACTTTCTTGCCACCACATGCTTCATGAATTGCATCAACAAGATCAATCTGAACACCCGTATTGGTCATATGGTCTTCACCGCGCACAATATGCGTAATACCAAGATCAATATCATCAATAACAGAGGCTAATGTATAAAGAATCGTGCCATCGGCACGTAAAAGAACAGGATCAGAAATAGCTGTTAATTTAACAACGCTCTCCCCCATCACTAAATCCTGCCATTTACGCGTTGTATCGCTAAGCTTAAAACGCCAATAAGGTTTTTTGCCGTTTGCCTCTGCACGCGCACGCTGCTCATCAGTCATTTTAAGCATTGCACGATCATAAATCGGAGGCTTACCCGCACGAAGACGCTGCTCACGCTTTAGTTTAAGCTCTAACTCACTCTCAAAACATGGATAAAGGCGCCCCGATGCTTTTAATTTTTCGATAATTTCATCATAACGTGCAAAACGATCTGACTGTTTTGCAAATTCATCCCATTCAATACCAAGCCATGAGAGATCACGAAAAATACCCTCTTCATATTCTTTCTTTCCGCGCTGCGTGTCAGTATCGTCCATACGCAAAAGAAAACGCCCACCATTACGGCGTGCAAACAGATAATTTGCAACGGCAAGGCGCGCATTGCCTACATGTAGCGAACCAGTAGGAGAAGGAGCAAAACGAAGTTTCATTGACTATCTTCTTTAACAACTAAATTTTAAGGTAAATCATTAGAAACGAATTTTCACAATTTTAAAAGATAAATAATGCGTATCGTTAATGACGTATGATGTCATGCTCTTCTGCGTCACTCTCTTCTTCTAAGAAAGGTGAAAAATCATTTTCATCAACCAAGCGGCGCGGATCTAAAGCGCGCCAATCAGATTCCATTGCAGTCGCGGGGTTTGAGGTAAAATCATCTAATTCCGTACTTGATTTCCACCCCTCTTCGCCCGCACCACGGACTTCGGCATTTTCCCCAAAAGAGAGCCAGCTTTCTAAAACATCACGCGCTGACGCTCCAGGAACACGGCAACGCTCAATACTATCACGCACATAAGCACGAGCAAACGCATTTGCATGGGCAAGATCAAGAAAACCTTTAACCTCCTCCATCGCACCATTTTCTAAAAAGCCATCATCTACCGCACCTGAATGAT
>QVNZ01027417.1:0-54269 GCA_014825645.1 Pseudomyrmex dendroicus
ATTCTCTCAACATGTTCGAAACAAGGATTCTAATAATGATCCTTTGAAGACTTGGAACATTTGCGTAATCTCGGGTTATTCCCTCGACAAAGATGCACACAAGCATTGCAAACCATTCGTTCTTACACATTTCTTCGCTCATCGAATTCACTAGCAAGACAGTGAAAAAATGAGTGTGTGTAATAATTTTGTACTTATGTGATACTTACCTTACTACGCAAAACAACAGCGACAATACATTTACGTTCTCTCTCTTTCTCTCATGGAATTACTAATAAACTTCAATACTCGATTTATATTCTCGTTGTTGCAACACACTTAATTTTATTCTATGTTAATGTTCATTGCGCCTCTAATCGTACGTCATATAAAATGTATCGACTTATTATTTATTCAATTAATGTGCAAATTACGGTCTCATTTTTTTTCCACTAATTTATAGTTCAAAGTTAAAGTATACAGTTAAAGTTGCCATTTTGAATTCTTCAAAGACAAACAAATTTTCTTCTCGTAGATGAATTATTTAAAAATCAGTGTGTTAATTTTTTCTATTATTAATAAGAGAAAAATATTTTGTAATATCTTTTAGACGAACGAGTGTTCAACGAACTCTTTCTTCCTCACAAAAATTCCGTGTGTGACTTACTAATACGTCGATAATTATATTTCTTTTTATCTAGTTTTAGAAACAGAGGCCGATGAATGTACGGACGTGGGATCAGATTGCGCGAATATGATTGACAGGCTGGGAACATGGCTGTGCCATCTACAATCTGTGAAGAGTCGTTGCTGCGCGTCCCTGAAGACAATCTGTGCTGACTAACACAACAAAAAAAAAAAAAAATGAAAATCGATTCGATAGCTTTGTTTACGTTTTCATACGTTTTCCGTCACGGACAATTATCAAGCAATGTTATCGCCCGCACGCCGTCGTAATGGCATCCGGAAATAAAAAGCGCCGCACTGACAAAACGGGGGGGATGAGACGGGGTTGATCCCTCTTGTGTCTTCTCTTTTTCGCGGAGAGACTGCCAAATTCACGATTTGCGGTTTATCATCGATTGCGCGAGACAAACGTGAGACCGCACATCGGATTTTTCAAACAGAGCTGCGCAATCTCATACCTCCCGATACACACATGTAACTTTTTACGTTGTAGTGGTACAATACCGCGAACCTCGGAATACGTACCGTACGTATAGTGAATCTAAAGAGAAAAAAAAATACAAAAGCAGACTGGACTGTCAATCGGTACGTTATTTCGATTGCGCTTGTATTTATTCGGTAAGGAGCTAGCGGATCTCGCGAAGGACTCGCCACGCGGTACAGGTGCGTCACGCGCGCGCGTGTCGCAAGCGCGCGTGCGGACGGAGCCATTTCGGAAATCACGAAGAAACTGTATAGCGCAAGACAATAAATGGGAATGATTTTAAATCATTGTCTTATGTTTCTGCATCTATTCACCTAAGGTTCTTATCTTCTTTTCGTAATTATATGTATTTACAACAACGTGATTTATGTTATTCATATATATTTGTATGAATTCTTATAATTCTGAATAGATCTCGGCTAAAAGAAAATTGTTATTATCAATAGTTGAATTGTCTTGTTTAGTTATCGCATTTTGCGAACTCACATTTTTTTTACTTGTTTATTCATACTGTATCTCTCAGCATTCTAATTAATCATTTAATTAAAAACGAAATATATTTTCTGCGAAAATTTGTCGTCATTAAGATCTGCAATAGCTGCAGACGATAGATTGCAAACGCATGATTGATGATATTAAACGTACGTAATAACATACGTTACATTTTTTTAAATGTTACTTCGCAATTGACGCGAGTCTGAAATTAACGAGGATGTGTCCACACACGATCAAGTCGAATTACGTTCGTGGCGCATGATAAACGATTTATTTGACAGCGAGCAGACAAAATATGTCGTTCAAAGTCATAATCTCCGTACGAAGAGATCGGAGAAAGAATTTAATGTCCTTCAAGAGAACGTAATAATTATTTATGTATCTGAACTTGTGATACTTTCTGACAGGCACATGCATCAAATCACACGTGCGATCGAATGCGCGCGGACGTCGGCTTTGGAAAATTAATCGAACTTGAATGCCACTATTAACAGCTTTATTGCAGATGATTTCTTGTAAAAATAGACATTATTTACGAAATTCTGTTGATGTAATAACAGCAATTCTGTAATAAATGTTATTCTGTCAATGCGTGTAAATAACCATTTCTAATTTTTAAAAATTTACTGATTCTCTTTGAACGCTTTAACGTGTTCTGTTTGTCTCTCTTAGAGCGAAATTTTTCTCGTTCTTTGTTTTTTAACTATTTTGTTTTATAAAACTATTTAAGAGTGTATTGTTGTTTAACAATGTATTTACGATGTATTAACGATGTATTTTTCTCTAGAAAACCTCTGGACCTTTAGAAACGAACTTTTTTCAACTTTTGCGAGTCAAAACTGACAATATAAACATTATCTCGCGCTTTAATCTTTGAGGATGTTTAAGTCATGTATCCACTGTATGTCGTCTGTCGCGAAAAGAAAGAATTATGAATTTGTACAATTTCTTTTCCATATTATCGCGCTTCATCGCAAACCATCGCGTTATATGTACAGGTGTTTTGCCTATATAATCGTGAGCAAAGCAAACACCGCGGGTCGCCTTATATTGGGGCACAAAATAGTTCCCCTTTTATATTCGAGCTGCAAGCTCGCGAAAAGAAAGTAGTCTCGAATACCATCAAGCAGTCCCGAAACATCGAGCAAGGAAGATCGCAATTTGCACTTTACATTTTATTATTCGGAGAAAAGCGCGAAATTGTTGAAACCCAGATCTTCTTCTCGGAAGCACTCGTAAAGATGCTTCTCACCGTGTTTCTATTGTGCCTGGCCGGAACGTCGTTTGTACAATGCGAACAGGTAATTTCAACTCGACAACCGGTGTTTTCAATTGTCGATTATTAATTCGCGCACAAAGAAGCGGAAACGTCTGAGAAACAAACACTGGGAACCTAAAGTTGTATTTTCAGCTTCACGATCACATGACGCCGAACGAAGTGATGGCAATTTTTCACACCCCTCATCATCTCGTACCCGAGTACGAAGTAGTGCCCGTGCAACATCGTTTTACGAAACAAAAAGATTCTGACGACGAAGCATCCGAATTGAAGCTGAAAGCGTTCAATAAGGACATCAAATTGTATTTGTATCCTACGGAAGGAATTCTCGCCAGTAAGAACACACCTGTGTGGTTTGCCAAGTCTAAGCCGGAAGCACCTGAGGGATTACATTACAGTCAAATACCTCAAGTTGGTCTTTACTTTGATCTATATATTACAGAAACATGTGTTAAATGTATATTAATTAATTATATTTTGCATACAACTGGGATATCTCTATTTTGCTATCAATCTTTTAATTATCCTATATATCATTAATCAATTATCTTTCTTACAGGCTTTCAACTCTATAGGAATAATGTTGCAAGACGTAAACAGTTCGAGCTCGCTTTTGCTAACTCCCGACTCCAATGGTGGAATACGTTTGGTAAGAAATAAATTGTCACAAGATTATTCGCGTGGAATTAAATATATATATATACGTCTTTAAAGTTCTCTTGTACGTTTAAATTGGCGTGTTACAGAACGGGATACTCAACAATTCACTTGTCATAAAATCTATACCGGGACGAGTCTTGAAAAAAATCGTCCAGGAAGGAACGAATCTCCTCAAGCCGGTTGCGAACGAAATGAGTGACGATGACGACACACACACACGCAATTTCTCTTACACAGATCATCATATAGTTTATAAAGTTCCTCCGTCCGAATACAATGATTTCAGTAAGTTGATTTTTGTAAAAACATCTCTACGCAAAAAGATTTCAAAAAGTGTCTTTTCTTTCTCGAAGTTAAAATATCATTAATTTCATATTTTGTTTTTTAGAAATAACAAATCCCAAAAACCACAGAGCGAAACGTGACGCGCCGGAAATTATCTATCCAGAAGTATTGGTGGTAGTCGATCATGGGGAATTCGAGTAAGTAGTGCAAACATATTTAATGACGACAGTAACATAACAAAACAAATAATATAAAATATAAAGTCCAAAAACCATTTAAAAACTTTGCGTATTAAAAAGGATAATAACTGCTTTGTGTTGCAGAAAACTCGGCAAAGATCTCGACCACACTCTAACGTATTTGCTTTCCTTTTGGAACGCGGTCGATCTGAGATATCGTTTGCTAACAACGCCCAAAATACGATTCAATATCGCAGGAATAGTTATAGCCGCAGTATGTTTAATTATTATACTTTATTATCACTCACGTAAATAACAGTCTTTTAAATCTTCTCAAGAATAAGCACGGATTACTTTTTTGTTTATTTAAGTGAATGTAATACACACAGAATTACGTGTGTCTCAACATAAAAATTTGTCGTTCCAGGATAAAGACGCGACTCCTTACTTGCAAAACAGTCTCTTCAAAGATTCGTCCGTAGACGCGGATCGCGCTCTGCGCGGTATGGCGGATTACTTCTATCGCGAAAATCGATTCCCAACAGATTTTTACGATTTCGCAATTGCTATGACGAGGTGAGTTCCTTAATCCAAAAATTGTGAGACTCGCCCGTAACAATGGACAACAAAATATAATAAATTATCTGTTATTTCAGTCTTGACCTGTGCAACATGCTCACCGATGATTTTTGCGACACTTCCACTCTAGGTAAGATACTTCCATGTGTTGCTCGTTAAATTGGGAAAATACTCCGCTAAAAGATCAAAATTACAAAAAAAATACAATGATTCGTCTTTACAGGATACGCGTATGTGGCAGGCGCATGCGATCGAAACGTAACGAAACAATCGTCCGAGGCAGTCGGACTGGTCGAGGATAACGGCGGATACGCTGGTATCATTCCCACGGCTCACGAAATCGGTCACTTGTAAGTCACCTTGTATTTTTTAAACAATATCTTTACAATCGTAATTTATAGCGCACAATTGATTACAATTACGTATCGTGATTGTGTTACAATTGGTTATTTTTCGCTGATTACAGAATAGGGGCGCGTCACGATGGCAATCCGAAAGTCGGAGACTGCTCTGCTCTTGACGGCTTCATCATGACGAACGGTCTTATGCTATCGGAGAACGGATTCGAGTGGTCGTCATGCAGCATAAACGCGTTTTATAAGTTCATCAAGTAGGTGTTGTACGACTCACGCTTGAGAATAAATTAAAAGATATAAGAAATTTTATTCCAACATATGTGTTTTTACTTTTAAAAATACATAAACACGTACCGTGGATAAAAAAATAAATTCGAATCGATCGTGTTGTTTCAGCGAAGACAGAGCAAAGTGTCTTTACAACGAGCCTATATCCGGTATAGAAGTGCAGCGTGTCTTGCCTGGAAAATTGATGTCTTTGGACGAACAGTGTTATCAGGTTCTCGGAACAAAAGCGTGTAATGCTGTAAGTTTGGTTGAATGTGCTTGGAAAACACTGATGACTTTTTTCGCGACGCATTTATTTATAGAGCAAAGTTTCACAATCTTCGAAAAAGTTGCATGAGATTATTTTGCAGAACGATTCTACCGTCTGCACTCGCCTGGAATGCGAATATCCCGAATTCGAAGGTTTTTGCAGAGCAACATCCCCAGCGGCGGAAGGGTCTTCCTGCGGCGACGGCTTGGTAAGAAGCGCGTTATATCTTTTTTTTATTTCAGACACAAATAGGAAATATATACTATCGATTGTAACGATTGAATGTTGTTTGGTGCATTTTTTTTTAGTACTGTTTAAATGGTAAATGCGTTGTGGAAGGAATACTCACGAAGGAGCAGAAGAAGAAGATCTCGATCAAGGAGTTTATCCCGAAATTCACACACCAAGTGATAAAGAAGATTCCGTGGTTGGACAAACTGTTGCACAGGATAAAGGACAAAATGAAGGAACGTGTGTGGGACAGACTGCCAGAGACACTGAGGGACAGATTGAAGAAGAGAATGGAGAAGATTCTTTCATAGAATTAACTATGAATATTGAGGTGAAAACTATTGATACTTACTTAAAATTACAAGAAAAAGAGAAGCATATTTTTTTTACTTGTATATTCGAACTGTTTGTATTTTCAGATATATTCAGATGTTCAGTGAAAATAATAAATTCTCGCTTTTGTATTTAAAAAATTACACTTAAATATACATATAAAAACCATTCAGTTTTCACGCACAAACTAAAATATAATTTGTACTTTTTGCTATCTCTACAAAATATTCTCTCTTTAATCTTTTCTGTATTTACAGGACACCACGTATGCTGACATATTCCCTGCAGTGTATATCCGCAATGAAACACTGTGTAAATGTGCGAGAAAAACTTTAATTATAAACAAATGTGCACCGCTTTTTTAAACATTTATAACATTTTAAATGCTATTTTGGTCCTTTGTGTGTAAATACACTGACAAAAAACTGTGTACGTATGTGTAATTCACACGATAGGTATATTGGCAATTTTCCTACATATAAATGATTCGGAAACTACTTTTTGCTTTAATCGCATACATCGATACACAAAGTTTCAGTTTTTTTTTTGTTTGAACTGTATTGTCTTTTATATTAAATAGTGAAAAAAAATTGTTGTAATTTAGCATAAATTACTTATAGACACAAAGAGTTATCATAATATGCATATTTGCAAAGCTAAAGAACTGTAAACAAAATACAATAAAACGATTATTTACTGTGTAATTTATAAATCTTTAATATTGACGCATAACGCAATGTTACCTCGCTTAAAGTGTTTGCGTAAATAAACCATAATATGTCAGATGACATTTCTGCTTTGAAAGTATAGAAATGATTACTTAACATTAGTTAAATATTCATTTTAATAAAAAAATTATAACTTACTCCTCAATTCCAAAGCAAAAACCTACTGACTTAAATTTATTTTATTGTTACTGGATTAATGCCTACTTCATCGTACAGCTCTTCTTTGCTGCCAGAATAATTTTCCAAGATACAATCTATTATTTCAATACACATTCTTTTCCTTTTTAAGTATTGACTTTTGTATTCATCCAATTCTGTTTCCACCTTTCGTTTGGACTCACGTAGATCCTGACCACTAGTCGTTTTCTTTAAGTCATTCAGTCTGTGTGTTGACTGTTTCACACTTTCTTCTAAAGTTAATTTTTCTTCCTGCGCATCTTTCAGTGATAAACTCGATTTTAGAGAATCTAAAAGAGCCTCTTGTTCCTTCAATTCCTTCACGACCTCTTGATATTTATTCTCTACATCATTGGCATGAGACTGTAGCTCTTTGTCAATTCTCATTAACTCATCAGTGTCATACTCTGCATCTTGATAAACGCAATATATTTTTTGCTTGCCATAGACCTGTACAAAAGACAAGAAAACAAATTAGATTTTTTTTTCGTAAAAGTACATTTTCATTAAATCTTATGCGATAAAAGACTCTTGTTCTACTTTTGAGAATAGCTGTCCGTCTGTCACCAATTGGTCCATTGCCTTTTGAACTACAGACTTATTGTATTCGTTATGCAAATTCATAACAATGTCGTTCACGCTGTACGGCCTGTTCTGTATCTTCATATATTTATAAATAGCTGACTTGGCCATTTTTCTGTTTCTTTTTATTCGGAGAAATATATCTCGAAATTTACACGTGTATATCTTATATCACTCCTGCATCAAATAATCTTTATCATGCTAGATTGATTCAGTGCTTCAGTACGGAGCGCAGTACGATGAAAAAATACAAACACAGCACAAAACAGAACCCGATATAATCATATATAATCGACTGAAGAGAAGTTCATGTATGTACATGACTTCGTACTTCCAATGTACACCACTGGCGCACGAAACTATGTAACTCATGAAAATTGGTCTTTATTTGCGGCGTGAGGAAAGAGTCAAAATCTAATCAAAAAATTCTTTGTCGGTCACTCTATCTATGGATGGCCGACAAAAATGGCCGCCTTGATTCCAAGATACACTCTGCAAGCAGCAAGTAAATAACTGTCATTCAAGTCTTGCAATAGTGTGATTCATTTTCAGTTTTTGCAAAATAAAAATCTTTAACATTATTTTACCAAACTTGCAATTTTACTGTTCCCATATGCATATGTAATTCAAATTGTTTATGAATTATATAACCAACATTCTTTGCACTCTATTCTTGTTGTATATATTTCAGGAAAACAAACAACATGCATCGCGGCTGTCGCTGTGCAAACGAATCATTACTCGTCGCAGCCACGAGTCATCAAACAACCAACTACAGCCTCCTTGAAGAGAGGCACAGGTGGTCGTAGTTCTTTCAATGGAATTGTGTGTACGCTGTTTGGTGCAACTGGATTTGTTGGCAGTTATGTTGCCAATCGCCTTGGCAAGATTGGCACCCAGGCAGGTTTATTAAACTGTAATTTAATAAACATAATAGTAAAAGCTGTTTCTTTTATATTAACTGTTAAACTCTTGATTTGTGCAGTTGCTAATACCTCACAGATGTGATATGTATAATTGTTTGCCTCTGAAACTCTGTGGAGATCTCGGACAAGTATTGTTCCATCCGTTTCATCTGCGCGACGAGGATTCAATAAGAAAGTGTATCAAGTATTCCAATGTTGTTGTCAATTTGATCGGACGTGATTGGGAAACGAAAAATTTTACTTTTCACGAAGTGCACGTTGATGGAGCCAGAAGACTCGCTAGATTATGCAAAGAGGCAAATGTTGAACATTTCGTTCACGTATCTGCCTTGAACGCGAGTGACGAGCCAGAAGTAATTTAAACTTATATTTTTGTTCTATGAAGCTGTACTTATGTGTTGAATACATGTATAATTTATAACTTTTTCTATGTTAAGCCACATTTGTTAAAAAATGGTTCTCAATTTCTTCGCACAAAATGGCTAGGTGAGCTTGCAGTGCGAGAAGAATTCCCTGAAGCTACAATTGTCCGACCATCAGACATATGGGGTCAAGAGGACCGATATACTCGCTTCTACTGCCATTTTCTGAGACATCATCTTGGGTAACTTGCATCAATAAAAATATGTAACACAACACATAATTGTCGAGACATCTGATGATAAATGTTTTTTCTTTACAGGAGTGTACCAATATGGAAAAAAGGTGAACAAACAGAAAAGCAGCCAGTGGCTGTGTACGATTTTGCTGGAGGTATTGCGGCTATCGTGAAAGATCCTAAAAACACTGCTGGCAAAACTTATCAGTTTGTTGGGTAATATAGATCGATAGCATGGTTTTCTTTTGCAAATTTTGTCATTATTCATGTAAATTAATTTTACACAATGTTGATATTACAACGGCATATCGTAGACCGCATCGTTACAAATTGTCTGAATTAGTGGACTGGTTCCATCGGCTGACGATGCGCGATCCAGATGAGTATTCCTACAGAAGATTGAATCTGGATTATGCTCCGCTTTACAAACTTTTTGTTACTTTGAATGAATTAGTAACTCCCGCTTATCCAGCGGGATATTTATCGTGGGAAAAATTAGAAAGAGTACGTTTTAATTTTATCGTTATTCCAAAAGTAAACTTCCAAAGTTTTGACGAAAGTGCAATGCAAAACCGGAACAAATTTTATAATGTATAATTTGACGTATTGCAGGAATGCATTTCTGACAAGATAGAAAAAGACCTGCCAACTCTGGAAGATCTTGGTATCCAATTAACGACAATGGAGTCGCGAATGCACTGGGAGTTGAAAATGTACAAGAAAGATCCTCAATATATGGAAAGCGTTGGCGAATTCGATCCTGTTCCAGATCCACCAACTGTTCCGATTCATTGAGCGTTTTTTTGAACACGCTAGATGTGGTATAAATATATAGAGTGAAAGGTATACTCTTAAGCGCCGTAAACGCGCGGATACTGTTGAAGAGTATATTGTTATATAATTAAATATCAGTTATGATCGAATGTATATTAAATTATTTAAACATATTCCACAAGTACGAACGACTTTCTTTAATCCCGAAAATATCAGATTTATCCTAATAAAATCGGATATAAAAGAATTTTTCACTTCGAGATACAGCTTGCCGCGTGTTTAAAAAGCAATTTCGTATAAAACAAATAAAAACTTTTCTTCGGCACAATTCTACCAGTATGGAAAATCACGCACAGCGAATCGTGTTGTTAATGCTTTCTTTTCCATTTATTATTGATGACAGAACATTTTCTAACTACAATGAAAGATTACAGTTTTTCAATAATCGTATCTATTAAATGCTATTTTAAACATTGGTAAAAAATATAAGCTAGGTTGGTCCTCGGTTATTATGCTGACCGAAGGCCAAGCAAATCTTACATTATGAGTGGCAGCGAAACCGTGCTTTATGTAGTTTCTTTTCGGTTTTAAGCATATGTAGCGTTACTTTAATAACTCCGATGATTTTTAGTCCACAGAGTAGGTGTGTATATATAACCTTTGGACGCCAATGCACTTTCTCATCTATAAAGCAATAGTTTTTTATTTATTTATTTTTTTTTTTATTATTAACTCGGTTACGTGAAGAACAAAATGTTCTGTGATGTATGTATACATATATATATCGTTTAAAACTCCCTCGCGTTTTCTATTCAGTACTTTCTTTTTCTTTCTTCTCACATTTCTGTTTATTTAGACCAGGAATATACAGAAATTTGTGCGAAACAAGCAATTGGCGTTACGATTCCAATCCGAGAAGTCGAAAATTCTCGACTATGCGATAGATTACTTTGCTTGAGTTCTGTTTTTGTAAGTTCCTGGTCTTGCAAGATCTTATAACATCAAATAGATACAAAACAGTTGGCACGGGAAATGTTTGCTTTTTTTTATACAAATAGAAAGTGTATACAATTGTTTACACTGTAAACTTTACAATATCAAAGATCACGTGTGTGCATGTGTGTGTGTGTTGTATATGTGAGAATATGTCGCGCGGTATGTTTGTCAAACAAATCAATGAAGTTTTTTTTATTCAGACGTGTCAGTTTTATGTCAATATCGAGAAAAGAGAACATACTTTCTTTTTTTTCATCATTTCTAATCAATATAAATATAACAATCAATAGTTTTGGAATTTGTATTCACGACTTGTTTTACGTGTGTGTGTGTGTGTGTGTGTGTGTGTGTGTTCAGTTTCTAAAACAAATATATGATGACACAATATAGAAGCGTTTTGTCATCTCTCTTATCTTGCTCAAACTCACAATTTTATCGCTATAATATAGATTGGAGATTTGTTTTTTGATACAATTTTAAATAAACGCAGATACATTCGTGTCAACATTTCATTACATTTTAATGTAACAAATCTACTATTTAGTTCCATCTTCTTATTTGTTTACGCTGCGTGTTATCTTATCCAATTTATTTTAAATTTACGTATTTTTTTGCAGGAATAGAATTTCAATAGCTAGATACTTTCATCATTTCCGAATTGTTCAAATAATTTTCTAATTTGCTAATAGAGATTTTGAATATAGCGAAGTGTGAACACGGAAAGGCCGTATAGCTCGGATTTTTGGACCCGGAAGTAAAGTTTGCAAAAAGTGAGCCTGTATTTATATACGATAATAGAAATAATAATATATATATACATATATATACGCTAATACACATATATATATATATATACATATATATCACTAAAAATCACCTAGTCTTCGATATTGTATTTTTGTGTTTTGTAAAAACTAACTTGTAGCAAAGAAACTTTCTCTTTGATAACAACTGATATTACAAGAATGTGTGTGCGTAAAGATAAAATGTAGAAAACTATGTAGTTTTCTTGCTATGTAGAAAAAAAAGACTTATCTATACTTTTGTCAGAAAGTTTAATAGCCATCAGAAAAACCATCGGGTTTTTAAATCTATATTTTTGCTTCTACGGAATGTTTTTTATGGAACGTATCTGGCTTTATTAGAGCGCAAAGTCTAAGAAGCAGTTTCACCATCAGTTTCACCATCCCCGATTAACGTAATCGGCTAAGATAATATTGGTCATCCGTAATCTAATTGCTCCGGCAGAGCTGTCACTTTATTATTTCGTTACCGTGCGCATCATAATATCTAAGACAATAATGTACGTAAAATTATTTGCGCACAGCAATAAAATACATATTTCACGTAAAAAAACAATTCGCAATTGGAGAAAAAACTGATCGCGAGAATAATATAGTTTCGATTTTTTCCTAAGAAGTTTGAGAAAATAGAAATGACAAATGAAATTGACTAACTAACGCGCTTTTTCAAGCTGGTCAAGTTTGGATAAATAAAGCTCGTGTAGACGTGCTCTATCGCGAAATATTATACATATTCGCGATTGAATTCGCGACGAATTAATCATCGTGATTGATCGCGCGAATGTGATATACGTTCAGGCCCGCGTTAACATTATTAAACGTAAATTGAGGTTTACATATACATTAGAATAATAGTGTACGTTATATCTACAGAACTGCGTTATCGAAACATTATTAAACATATAAATTGAGGTTTATACGTGTTTAATAAGTTTAATCAAAAAGTCGATCAACGGCGAGAAATATTGTATTTTGACACTAAAAAAATGTCGTAAAAAATAGGAGATACGGTGGCTTAAAATAACTTGATGCAATTAATAATTAATCGATTTCTAACAATAAACAATTATATATGACAAAAATTTAACACTTTATATATATGATAACTTTATAATATATAACACTAATATTAATAACTCTGACTTATCAAAATTTTGAATGTTTTTTTTTTTATATAATAGATATACAATATATAGATTTACATTTTTTTCACAAGAACAAATATCGAACGCTGTAAACGATTTTTTTTCGATATGTAAAATCACGTTTTCGTTCACTTTCATGTATACAAGAAAGGATATGTATTTGACGTTAATAACCAGCCGTCTTTTTTTCATGCGGCTGTGTGGCAGTTTTGTTTTCTTTTTACACAATAAATGAAACCTTTTGCTTACACAATGTTCTCAATGCATTATATGCAACATTATATGCATAAAGAGAATGCGTGATATTGTGAATAAGTATTTAATAATAACTTTTTTTTTTATTGCTGGTTTTCTTCGCAGCTCTAACTTTATATACTTCTTCGATAGCGATATTTTTCGTAATTATTTTAATAACGAGCAATTCTACCGTTCATAAAAATCTACAAAAAGCTCTTACGAATACTTAAACTTCTCGGGACGAGAAAGATTATTTTCCGCGAGGATTTCATTATAATTTATCACATTGGAAAATTGAAGAGAATGAATTATTTTATTTTTTCTCTTTGCGCAATCTCTAGCTCGAAATAAAAAACAGTAAGTAGATTACAAAAACTATTCTAAGAAGTAATTGGCAAAATTCAATTTAAAAAATCTAAAGAATTTTGCGGAACATTCGATAAAATCGAAAAGCGATAGTGTCATATGGAATCTAAAATTAGATAATCGTTTCTTTTTCTTTTCGCATTTTGTAATTGTAGAAATTATTGAAATATAATAGAAATTCGATAATATCTTTCATTGAGCTCACTTTTCACACGTTATTTATAGAGAATAAACTTTTGTCTATCAACTATAATTTCATAAACGGATAAATTTCATTCGTATAGTCAGAGTGCAACGTCTCTCTTACGAATTTATCTTTTTTTTTCCGACTTTCGAGCAGAATATCGCAGGGAAGTCATTGTAAGTGGAAAGATCGATACAGCGCTTTCCACAATGCGAGATTGCGATACGGTTAACGTGAGTGCGCACGCGAGATATTTCTTTTGTTGCTTTCTTTATCGCGCGTCAGGAAGACCGCTGCAAAAACAAAAAAAACAAAAAAAAAGAAGAAGACCAAGAAGGATCCTGATAAACCGTATACAACAGAGCGCGCGCGCGCGCAGAAAACTCTGACCTGTTCTTCTTCTTTTGTAGCCACTTCTAACAACAAGGAGTTAAGGACGAGCATTGAAAACCTAGCTGGAAAGAGAAAGAGTGTGAAAGAGGGAGGGAGGGAGAGAGAAAAAGAGAAAACGCGCTCATCGGAAGAAGTTCGTCGAGAGCAGAAAGGCGATTAACAGCAAAGACAGGCGCGACGACACCTCGACGACACCCGAGCCCAGATTGTCCTGAATGACGTTGTCGTGGCATCGCGCGACCAGGTCGAAGTCGACGACGTTCATGGGCTTGCCGTTGTATTCGAACGGCGAGATGCAGTAGTTGCGACGCTGAAACTCGACGTTGTCGCCGCGCGCGAAGTCGCTCTCGAGAACGTTGTGCGCCTGGCAGTCGCACGGAAAGTGATTATCGATCGCGCTGATCGAGCTCACCTCGAGGATCACGTCTCTTGCGTGACGCGGTGCCTCCAGCACGTGGTTACCGCGGAACCGCAGCACCTCGACGTAGCTGTCGGAGCGCAGATGCAGACGCTCGATCAGATCGATCTTGTTGTTGAGCATGTTCAGGTTGTCCACGTGGATGAGACCGGCAAATGCGTCCTTACGCATCACGCCGAGATCGCTCTCCTGAATAAAGAGCGAGCGCACGTACGACAGACCGCGGAACGTGTAGGCCTGCAGCTCGGACAGATCCATGTAGCTGAGCTTGAGCTGGCCGACGTGCTGCAGGCCATCGAACGCGTCCTGCTCGATCGTACGTATACCGGACGGCAGGATGAGATTGTTGACGTTGGTGAGGCCGGCGAAGGCGTGACTGTGGATCGTCTGCAGCGGATTATTGCTCAGCAAAATCACGTTCACGTTGGAGGTGCCGGCGAACGAGTTACCTTCGACGTAACGGATCTTGTTGTTCGCGAGCAGCAACACCGAGATGTTCTGCAGCGCGGCGAACGAGAACTTCTCGATGTACGGCAACGGCGTGTTCTGAATCGACAGCTCGCGCAAACGGCTCAGACCGCGAAACGCGAACGGCCGTATGGACGTGATGTTGTTGCCGTCCAGAGTGAGCTTACGCAGCATCTTGAGGTGTTTGAACGCGTCGCCCTTTATCACCGGAAAGTTGTTCTTCGTCAACGACAGATCCTCGATCGTCTCGGACAGGTCCTGCGTCGGTATGTCCTTGAGACCGCCTACATTGCAGATTACCTGTAACGTGCGCCACGCACACACATGAATAAAATACAATTAAAATACACAGATAGATGTTATTCAATTTTACATGTGTATTTGTATGTACACATATATATATATATAAATTTTTATATATTATAATAACCTGCTTCGGAGAAAGACAAAAACACTTTTGTACACGACATTCCGAACTCTCCGTCGTGGTCATCTCCAGATCGGAGGTAAACGTCAAGTCCGCCGCTGCTATGCATAGCAGGTAGTAAATGCAGATCTAAACAGAAACGCAATCGTTTGTGGAAAGTACTTTGTATTGTCTTTCTATGATTATTATTCTAATATGAGCTTTTAGACGATGCGTCACCAGTAGTACGTCATAACGCCACTTTACGTTAACATGACATGTACAAATGTTATCATGTCACACGTTATCGTGCTGTAATAATCGTCTATCGACAGCGAATTTCATGTTGCGGTAGTTCAAGCGAACACATCCCCGGGTTGCTGTAACATCATCGATTTCCGCGGAACGCGAGTCTTATCGCGATAAGAATTACAAGCGAGATAAAAGTCGTTGACCGATTGTCCCTTACCAAGTCAATACGCATCGTTCAAAAGACTTCCCACTTTCGGAACGTCTTCTTTCGCGCATTCTCGAGAAACACGCGCGTTCTCTCTCTTGAACACGCGTGTTTTGCCTTCCATTGTATTCGCGACCGCGTGTGCGGCAACGGCATGCAAATGCACGCGAGCGAGAGCGCGCGCGCTTCCGAGCTGTACAAATTTGTGCACCTCTCTTCTTCTTCTGCATGTATCGCGTACCTGCGCACTGCGATACATCAATCCCGGGATTTTTACGACGCATGCCTCGGCATATCCGGGGATGAAAACGTCACCACGCGACGGTGGGCGAAGGTGGGATGTGTATATCTCTAGGAGCGAAACGAGGCCATCGGCTGAGAATGGTCGTTGACACACCACTATCGGGGCACTACCGCTCTCTTCACCCTCCGGCGCTCCTCGCGAGAGCAAGGAACACGCACCCTTCGCTCGCGTGTGCACGCACGTTGCGTGCGCGTAATCCGCGTAAGTCGCGAAACACCCACGATCTCGCGCCCCCACGTTTCCGCCGTCCTCACGCTGCTGGTATCTCGCGAAATGCGGACGAACGACCGGGCACGAACCACGACGTCGTTCCGGGCGGAGCGTAATTTCAGCATCCGGCGCGGCCGCATTCGCCGGCTGGGCTCGGAGCTTTATTTCTCCTCGAACCACCCTTTCGCGCAACCCACCCCCCACATTTCCTGATGCCGCCGCCGTTGCCGTTCGAAGACGCGTTCTGCGCAAGCTCGTAATTATTCTCCCCGCGCGCGTATCGAGGAATGAGGCTTATTAGCGAAATGTACCTGTATGTCTCTCTCTCTCTCTCTCTCTCTCTCTTTCGTTTCCTCTTCCACTGAACTTGTTCTTTTCCTATCCGCTTCACTGCGTATCCCTGGAATCACTGTCGAAATCCTGATGATTCCGCGTACGTGCGCTCACGTTCCTACGAGAGGTCTCGTTTTTGTTATTTAAGTCTTATCCAATATATCTTCTCCTCGATACACTTTGTAGAAGCAAGTAAAGCTGACTCTTCAATTTTGCTGTTTTTTTTTTTCCTTAAAGTTCGTAAAATTACTTGAAAAAATTGGAGATTACTTTTAAAATAATTGACAGAGCTACTTTATTATTTTTGTTCCATGTCTGATCTGATTGATCTTCTTTGCAAAACATTATAATATTAAAAAGTGCATTTCTTGTTAAATATTTACACATTACGGATTTGTATAATGTTGCTTTTATACGAGAAAAGTAACGTCGTAGAAAGTTGAAAATTTTTTGAGATTGTCAATTTTTTCAATTTTTTCTCATCGAATAAATAGAAAAGATATAACACTGAATATAACTCATTATATTAGTCAATATAACAATTAATTTACATGATAACCTAACAACTCATTTAATTCACTCAATTAATTTACGTGCAAAGTAAAACTAATCGAATTCTTTAAATGCTTTATCTACACTAACTCATGTATGCATGAGTTTCTTGTTTTCACATACACCCACACCCACTCACACACCTCCCTCCCCACACACACACACACACACACACACACAATCTATGATATACATCACGAATGATCGAACTCAACATATGCGTGTATCATAATCAAGGTAAATTTAATAATCAACGGACATGATTACGGAGAAGGGAAGGGAAGTAGCGAAATAAACAACAACGATATATAAGATAGAACCATATATTTGTAAAGTATACATATATTTATATAAAATTAATGTATATTGAACGATTCGAAAAAAAATGTGTATCAAACGACATAATAAATATATATATATATATATATATACAATATATATATATATATATCAAATCGTTCAATATACATTATATATGTATATATGTATACATATACATAGACTATATTATATATATATATGTCTACATATATATATGTAAAATTTATATAAAATTTATTTTAAAAGTAACTATTATTATTACTCTAACTTTATTTATTACATACAAATAACTACTTTATACGTTAGATTAAGGCTTGGATTTAAGTAAGGCTTAGATTTAAATTTCAAAAGTAACTAATAATTGTAATAATAAAAGAATTTAAAAACTTATATTTATTAAGTCTATATTTTGTAAATTTTTTATTTGAAAATGATTTTAACGTTTCGATCCTAAATTTAGATCTTCTTCAGTGTTCAAAATTCGTAGACATAGGAAGAACTCAGTCTATCAGTCGTGTATAGCCGACACAATATGTTATACTATCGTCTCGGGAATGACATACCGAAATACTTAACGCGAAATAATAAATAGCGTGATGGCCACCGATACTGACCGAGACTGACCTATATTTATGTCTCTATTTTATATCTCTGTATTTTATGTATATATCTTTAAAAAAGTCAATCTTGATACTACAAACATGACGCGTAACACAAGATAAACAGATCTCGTCAAGTAAAGAGAATGATGATTAGATTTCAGAACACTGAAGAGAACTAGAAATAAATAGTCGAAACGTTTGTTTAAAATTCTAACGAATTTTATCATTGCGCACAACATCCTGCAACAGTTCAACTACGCCCGATTATCTAAGCAATTTTAACCATTTTTAAAAAAGTTAGTATTTGAACACATGAATAGACATTAATGAGGTAGGTGTGTACTTAAGTAGGTACTTATTATTATACGCAAATAAGAATATTCTAATAAGAAGCAATTGTGTAAGAGATACACACGTTCTCGCGTATTGATTGTGTGAATTAATTAGATTTTAAGTTAATAACATGTATGTTGTGATTTTCTCATTTAATATTACATAAAAAATAAGCTTATAAAGAATTATAAATACATATATATGTATATATATGCGCAAAAATACATTTGTATTGGTCCATTTCCGCAGTTGATTGTTATGATTTTTGTACTTTGTTGTAATACGAATTCAGTCTTTTGATAATATATGTCACTAATTAACATCGTTTAGCGAGAAGTGTGTTTACAAATGTTCGCTTCAAATCGATTATTGTGTGTTGTTAACCTTACATAAAAATATTTCTTAAGAGAATATTCAGCATATACGTAATTTGTAATTCACATACGTTATGTTATGTTATGATTCAAGTGCGCAAAAGGTCGCGACATGTTTTTACTTTCATTCTAAGATTACTGAATATTCTCTTTTAATACATATTTTGTAAACAATTATTAAAACAATTATTAATAGAAATAGTATTAGATCCTGCACATTCAATGTTGTTCAGTATCATCAGCCGTGAGAACACGGAAGATGATCAGTGAACTAATTTTCAACTTCTTTAGATTAATTTATATTTTTTAAATTTCTGGAGCTTATTTTATTTATAATATCAAAGGAATAATAGACAGCAATTTCTTTTCCAACGCGTCAAACCGCTATCGTAAATCTTGTCTTCGTTCCATCTCATTATGCATCTTTTTTTTTTAAAATCTCATGGTCTACATCTCTTTTTATTAGAGAGATAGATTACTTTCGCACTGACGCGCTGAGATATTCAGTCACGACTTGGTCAGCCGCCTGATTTTCTTGTCCGCGACTTTGAGGAAGTCTTTTTTACCTTGGCATCCCGCAACAGAAAATCGAGACGTGACAGGATGTAAATCGCTGCCACGGAGCTAACGCGCCTCAAGTTATGCTTTGTACTGTAAAGTAAAAATTCTGATCGACAGAAAACCCCATTGGAACTCCGAAGTGCTATATAAGATTCTTTCTGACAACACCCTCTAATGCACCCTCTCTTCCTGGACTTCGAAGAAAGTCGGCAAGACACGATCGATTCACCCCGCTCGGATGTGCAGGGTAACATACTTTGCGGTGGTGAATCGAAGTCCTACCGACTGTGCTTTGTTCTCCACGACGGTGAACAGCCGTCGCATCTTCACTGAAGTCCCCGCTTTTTTTTCATTTCATTTCATTTTTTTTTGTTTTTTTTTCATATCATTTTTTCACATTTTTTTTTTTTTTTTTTTTTTTTTTTTTTTTTTTTTTTTTTTGATCACCGCTGATGAATCGATCGCGAAATCGAATATAATCGGGCTTAACAAGTTTAACTTTAAAATAGACAAGGATCGGTGCTGTTTGCAGGATACAACTCGTCGGCCGTGCGCACACGGGTTGTATCCTGCAACAATCTTTGTCAAACATAGGTCTTCACAAATTTAACGAGGCAACTATAAATATTCTAGCTCGAGCAAGGGCGCGACGAATCGTTGCGGAACAGATTCAAACGCGTTGGATAAGTCCAAAGTAAAAAGTTAAGACGCGACGGGATGGATGTCGTCATCTCGACTCGCAGTGCAAATAAAATTCTAATGATATTTAAAACAATTAGTAATGTTTATACTAGATTAAACATAACGTAAATATTTACTGTTCAAATTGAAATTAAAAAAACAGGCAAATATTAAATATTAAGACAAATATTTATCAGATAACTCAGATGATAAGAACAGTCTCTCTTAGAAAGCGAAAGACATGGATTTAAATTCCAGGATTCAGTCATTTATGTCAAACTGTTTTCCTATATTTATAATTTAATATCTAAACGTGAAAATAAGCTATTTGATATGATATTGTGGTTTGATATGTGTGTGTGATGGAAAAATATACATGAACATATCTATTAAACTACTCATTAGATAGATTAGCACTAAAAGACGAATATATCCGCTCGGTAAAATCTGTGACCGTTTTTTCTTGAATGCAGATTTGGCAGCAGATTGACAATAAAACCGAAAAGATTTGCCGAAACTGTGTATAATTTAATAATGAATCTCTAACAAATTTGCTCAAAATTTGTTGCCAATTTGTAGATTACAATAATTGCAACAGATTTGTTGAAAAACATAAGTCTAATAGTTTTACAGATGGTCTCTGCCGCAGTCTATTCGGAATTTGCAACTAATCTGTTCGCAACTTAAGTAACAATTTGTTTATTGGGAATAGACATTGTTGTAGTGTATATTGCTATGTATATTGTATATATTGTTATTATAATAGTTGCCGTTTAAAAATAAAACAGTTCAAATTCTTTCGAGATCTTTGTCATTATTGAGTACATGATTCTACTTTATCACAGTTACTGTTATATTAAAATTCGATTTTTCTGCATTTTTATCTCTCATATACTATCGTCTCACATATTATATAATAATAATATGTGGAATTTAGTTTAGTCTCTGTTTCTTCTTCTTACGAGATTATTCAATTGTAAAAAGTTATTGAGAAAAACATGCAACGAGATGTTGACAACGAGATGATTGACTTCATGATTTATATTTATTTTTGTATAGATATACATATATACCCGTTTGCTCTCTATAAGAATTCTATTGTAATAAAAATGGAATGACTTGCGTAAATGAGGTAGTACGTATGAGCTTTGGTTCGCGTTTGTAACTTGCCTGCATAATCTGAATAAAATTTCGTTCAATTCTTCTTTTTTACTTATTCCGGTTTATCGGTGACACATATAAATATTTGACACACAATGTGCATTTTAACAAGCCAAATAGTTGTTCTCTTATTCATTGTGAGTTATAGTTGCAACTGTTAAAAACTAATAAAGATGTCTTATATTATCAGATAATATAAAATAATACATATATGATAATGGTGATAATGATCTCCTTTATCATTATTGTTAATTATTTTATATTCAATACAGTCATTTTTGAATAGAAGATAAAAGATTAACGCGCAAGATCTAGGCTTAAAAATGTAGTGAAAAACGAAAGTTTCGGGTTCGAAATATTCGAATTCCTAGTCAACCCATGCAAAATGCATGAATTGAATTTTTTTTATCACTTTTTATAAAAGGCACAATTGTGTACTTAGAAATCTTAAATTGAATAAAATATCTATTCTGCAAATTTTCTCAACAAATTTCAAAATTGTTCCGTAATAGCGCTATCCGGGTTTCCGTCATTTGACATTTTTCGAAACGTATACGGTCTCAGATATTGCATAACACATGATTTGCAATTAATTTTGTGCGATAAATCTGTAGATAAAAGAGTATACTTTTTCACTCAGTGAAACTGCTCAAACACACAAGATATTATTAGTTGGAAAAAAGAGAAAAGATGACTTAGTTTAGAGTTTAGTTCAGAAAACACAAAAGACTTAGATTCAATTCCTGAAACCATGCAAAATAGTCTTTCTATGTTTCCGATTTCACCTACACACAAATGTGATTTTAAATCAGTCGGCGCTATTGTTTTTGTATCATATCATTTCTTTCGTAGAACAGATATAAAGAACAACTTTATAGAAAGATATGTTAAAATGTTTTAGTAGTATTATAATAAAATTTCACATACACACAAATGTGATTTCAAATGATTTTAGTTTTTATGATTTAGATTCTGCGTGTTATTCATATCACACAAGATATAAATATTTTGCAAAATGAAAACTATTCATACGTGCCGCAATTCGCAAATTGTGCGCGATTCATGTGTGTGCGCGTGAAATGGAGTGCAGATGAGTAAAGAATATGTGTGTGTAAGTAGAGAATAATTATATCTTACAAAGTCGTTGTATTAAAAAGTCTTGTTTATAGATTTATTCTATAACTATAAGTATTGAACACAATAATGAAGACACAGAAATTTTGTAAATCTGTGCACTACCGCTAAGTTTGGATCTGTGAAAGAGATTGTAGATTCTTGTCAAAATGATTTCTTGTTGCCATTTCTGTACACAATTACATACGTCTGCAAAAATATATTTGTGGTATATTTCTAATAAATAATATATTTATTAGAAATATATTATTAGATAATATATATATATTTAATATATATATTTAATATATATGTTATTAGATAATAATAATATATTTATTAGAAATATACTATGCTTAACATAATTTTACAAATTACAACTATTTAGATAGACTTAAAACAATTTGAAGTTGTCATAATTTTAAATCAGAATTTAAGATTAATTGCATTTAATTCTCCCGATAAAATTACGCACACATTAAAATATTTTTCTCAAGATATTGCACATAATAAATTTGGTTTATCAAAAAAACAAAATATTAAACAAAGTTTAATTCATTTAGTTTCAATTGATTTGTATTTACATATTTACATAAGTTCGTATTTTATATTTATATTTTGAGGTATTTGTAATTTTATATCTATAGGACCGTAATTCCAAACTTTGCAGGTAGTGTAGTACATTTATAGTGAATTATAACTTCTTTTCGTATTTTCTTTCTCTTACTTGGTTATCAGAAGTTTGGCGTACATATAGAACACTATTACATATTATGAGTGTAGGGATCTAATAGTTAACAAGATATGTTTCTTACTTGGTAAAAAATATTTTAAAAATATAAAATATATTCACGTGCATAAATTCATGTAAAAACAGTCTCGTTAAAAAACCAGTCTCGTAAAATTATATATATAAAATTATATTCTGAGCAAATATAAAAACTATCCGAGAAAATAAAAATCCCGGCCTAGTCGCTTACTTCCAAACTGTTTTTCTGTACTTACGATTTAATATTTAAACGTGGAATTAGTTTATCTTGAAAGTGTGTTTGTTTGTATATATCAAATATGTAAAAAGTTAAAAGTTTTATCGGATATATAAAGCATAATTTTCCTAATGTTTCAAATCCCGTCGAGAATAATATTACTTTCGTACTATTATTAATATTCAACACATATTATATCTTTTATATCTGTATTATAACTCTTTTATATAACTTTTTTATATCTATCTATTTAACACGTTAATACTACTTTACATTAATACTACTATTACTTTCTTCTTTAGACACTATCAACATTTTTTTGAACCGCACAAAATTGTACTTCTAAAATTTAATTATTTCTAGAATTTAATTTCTATGTAATTTGGTATGATAAAACCTGAATTAGTTTTCAAATCAGTCGACGTATCTATAGTAGGATAACTAAAATTAGTTTTTATATTTATCATCATGGTGTTTTTTGTTAAAAGTTTAATTATTTATAGATAAATCTCCGGTATATTGTCTAGTTGATTTATACATAAATCATTTTCTGTAACATAATACATTTATATATATACATTTATATATATTTTTTATATATAGATTTTTTTTTATATATGAATTTATACATATTTTTCATATATGCATATATATTTTTTATATGTATTATTAATTTTAATAGTATATTTAAAATTAAAATCTAATAAGTTTATTACACATATATGATAATTTTTTTAATTTTTTTTTTTGTCAGTCTTTCACTTGAATAAAAAAAGATTTTATATGTATATTATAAGATTTTATATGTATATATGATTTTACTTGTATATTCTATACATTTTTAAGAGATATATATTTATGAGGTATATTTATGAGGTATATTTATAAAATATATTTATGTCAGTCGTGATCCCTGCACTATGAGATATATTTTTTTTATATATCTGAAAGTGTAAATCGCAAAATGTGTTTGAGCAGTATAAAAATCATAATTATTGCAAATCCCGGATAAAGGCCTCTTTTATATTATTCTAAAAAATACTCACATGCAACAAAAATTTGGATTATTATCGAAATCGCAAGTTAATTACTTTCATTCATTTACATGCAACAAACATGAATGTTGACAAAATTGCGCAGCAAACTGCGCTCAATTCCATTGTGCTCAGAAATAAACTGCTACTACTAAAACTCTATAGTTTGTGAATTAATCTTTGTGAAATAATTTTTATACATTGTCAGTAATAGCAGTCAATTTTTTTGGACACATTTGTTAACGGAAGATTTTACCATTCTCTCGGGAAATTGAATGTTTTATCGCGTTTAAAGCTTTTTCGCACCTGAGATGTAAAAATATTAAGATGGTAAGTAAGGTAAATTTTATAGATAATTGTCTCGTTTCTTTTCTAATTTCTCTCTCATAGCTCTCTTTATATAGTTTTTGAATAATTATCTCTCTGTCTAATCTTTCATTGTTTTATTAACGTTAGTATGCTAATACAATAAAACAAAAAATAAATAACATATTTAACAAACAACTTTAACGATTGGTTGCTTGTGTTTCAGTCTTTTTTCAGTCAGTCTTTTATTTTTTTATTCTTTGTATATAGGCATTTGATTTTCTCTGTCATAGATGAATGAACGTCAACGTTATTGATATATGCGTCAGCGAACTCTTTCGCCTCTGCATCTGTGCGAAATTACAAGAAACAATAAAACATAAAATGTGTAAAATCTCTTGGATGAATTTCTTTTCTATATTTACAAATATCAACTAGAAACCATCTCATTACGGAAGGGAGGAAAAATATCGTTACAACTTCCACATGATTTTAAACAGGAAAGCGATGAAAATGAAAAGAGAGAGAGAGAGAGAAGCCTAATTCTGGTCGTTGTCTGATTGCTGATCGGCGTCCTGTGTCTCTTCCTTGATCTTATCCGGCGTGGAGGGTTTTTTTGTCATTACCGGCATGTCAAACTTACGACTCGGCATCGAGAGATCCTCCACCTCGTACTTTTCCTCTATCACGTCTTTGATACTTAGCTGCTGTATTTGTTTAGCGTACTGTATAACCGGACTTATAACACAACGCGCGGCAGATTCTAACGAGTCGTAATCCTGTCGTATTTTCTTGACGTTACAATCGTTTTCGTTGTCAGCTTCGGACGGAGTGTTATTATAAATGCCGTTCAAGTTATCGTCGGTATCGTAAAAAGAACTTGCCGTATTGTTGCCATTGGTACTGGACGAGCGTTTGACCCGCGTAATACCAAGTTTCTTCACCTTATCGTAAAGGGTGCGCGACGGTACATTGTACTTACGAGCTGCTTGCACCGCGCTCATGCCCTCTCTCACCGCTGTTATCGCCGCATCGATTTCCGCCCGGCTGTACTGTTTGTATCGTTTCCACTCGGGTTTCGGCAGATCTTGACAGATAACAAAGAACGAAAATATATAAGTAGAACAAGAGTTCAAAAATATACTTCTCTTATCAATTATATCGATCGGTTTTATGCATCGTCAAATCTTAACAGTGCACGTACCTGCTGATTTCTCTTTTGTTGTATCTCTCTGTTTCGACGATTTTTTCTCTTCTTCATCCATGTCGAGCGGCCTGAAAGGTCGTAATTCTCTTGTTTCACTGATTCCCTCTCTAGTCCTGGAGAAGTTTGCCAAAGGGCGAGTGCAGAGATTTTCAGAACGCAGCGAACAATTGAGTGCCGTACGCAGTATTGGCGTATCGCGTGAGTTTAAGTCATTAGGGATTAGAGAGCTAATGAGGGGGTTGTAGGCGCTATTGTACTCCAAATGAGGTTGGATATCTCGGGTATGTATGTCGCAGTGCCAATCCGGTGCATAATGGGATTGATACAAGGAAGAAGTATCGATTCTCGGTAAATATTGGCTTTTATCGCTGAAAGTGGAGTGCGGCGGTGACGAGTGATTGCTGCTACTAGACGCTATTGCTGTATCCCTGTTTGTGGTACTGATAGCGGGCTGTGGTGACCCATCCCTGAGCTGGGTCGAGGTTCTATAATCATCATCTTTACTGTTCATATTTGCTAAACCTTTCACCTTTAGAACTTCCGCGGTCTTCAGCAGACTGCCAAGCTGATCTTGCATAACGCTCACTTCGCCGTTATACATGAAGTCGAGTAATATCTGCAAATCCGTGTATTTGATGTCTTTGAGTATGATCGTCGGATGTTTGCATGGCGATTCTTGGAGCAGTTTTTGTAAGTAAGGCGAACACGCGGCCAGGATCAGTTTGTGGCACTTGATTTTATAGTCTTCCACGGCAAGAGTCACGTCGGTAAAAGCTTCTTTCTTTAATAAATCGTGAAAGATATTTATCATGTTACTTTTATGATTGTTCCAACGAAGACAATAGCGAGACGATAGATCACTCATCTTGATTGTTCTTCTGTGTTGAAACTGCAGAAAACACACAAAACAGAATGTTACGATCGAGTAATCTGGAAGTAACTTAGCTCTATGTTAAAATTTGCGTTCTCTATTGCAAATTAAATATTTAAATATTAATAAAAACTATTTATAAAGACGTTTGTAAAAACAAATTACTTAATAATAATTTCAGAATAATAAAGATCCTTGCGTCTCTTATATATGTAGTTGCGTTTTTTTGTTTGTTGTAAAAGTTTACTCCGTTATTTTACTCCGTTAACTTCCAAATATATATGTATGTGTATAAAGAACGTCTCTCTGTCGTAAAGACAACACGTGAGTAATAAAATTTCACTCAACACGTAATCGCGTAATGAACCGAAGACGTGTCTTTGCTCTACGAGTTCACTTTTTCGACTGTGTTAAATTTTCAGATAACGATATAATGAAGACGCGTTGTATAGTTTTTCATCATTATCGTTTTCCCCACTGCGAAAGTTTTTTAAGGGACACACCTCCCTTCCACTCCCATACAGAACTGCACTTATCGCGATATGATTCACTCGACTAGGTAATTTCGAGCCTCTGCTGGTCGGGCTTTGTCACGTGATTTGCTTTTGGCTCTTCCAACGATAGCGATTAAGATAAAGAAGTTCCAAAGGGCCTCTTATCTCTATGTGTTTCTGCGCGTATCAAATTTCCGTTACACAAAATATTGATAGTTTTGACCAGGACTGTGCGCTCTTTTTTATTTTTCGGATTTTATACGGCCAAATTAAAAATGCATTTATTTTATCGTGATTCACGGATTATTGGCAATGTACACATCATAAACGACGGCAGAATTTAAAGCGATTTTTAAGGCGATTTTTCCAAAGCGATTTTGAATTTTTAACAACGCGAACGGAATATTATAGTTTTTCAGTGAGCGCACAACGGTTTTTTTTTAACGCTTATCTATGTGTGACTTGCGATTGTGTAAGACAAAGACTTTTATGTGTGTGTGTTAAATGAATAATGTTATAGTTATTTCTATATATTTTTATTTTAATTGATAATTCGTCACTCCCTACGTATAATCCCGTAACTCTAAAACGCAAATTTTAGAAGAGAGCAGTTTAAAGGTTTACAAATTCATATCGTCACTCCCTACGTATAATTACATAAGTATCACATACGGGATTTTCAGTTTATTCCATAGTGACACTTAGAAAGTCATGTTCTTTGGTCACCAAATATTAAAAAACAATTTCCATAAAAAAGATAAAAATTTGAAACCGAAAAGACTCTCTTAACTAGGAAAACATGAATTTGTAAACTTTCAAACTACTCTCTTCTAAAATTTGCGTTTTGGAGTTATTACGGGATTATACGTAGGGAGTGACGATATGTTTCCCTAGTTAAAGAAGTCTTTTCGGTTTTAAATTTTTATCTTTTTTATGAAGATTTTTTTTTAATATTTAGTGACCATAAAGAACATGACTTTCCAAGTGTCATTATGCAATAAACTGAAAATTCCGTATGTGACACTTATGTAATTATACGTAGGGAGTGACGAATTGTACTTAATTTATTGAGCTACAATGATCTTCATAATATTTTATATAATAAATACATATCTAATAATGATATTTTACCAATTATGAATATTGTTGTTCACAGTGCGTATACTAATTGATGCCACTGCTCGGGGACGTCGGCCCTTCGTTGAACTAAACGATACGTCTTAACATGACCAATGCGGGCAGTGGCTGCAATCATATAGTCACTTTATTATCGTTTTAGCACACTCTAATAGATATTAGTAGAAAAAATTACATTTTATTGTAATATAAAAACAAAGAAAATACAAACTACATAATTACGTTTATTGTATCTTATTTATATATACGGATACATCTATCTATATTTGTATAGAAAAATACTTGTAGCCTGCAATTAGAAAATAATGCTATTATAAAACTACAACATTTTGTGACAAAGTACTTATAAGTAAACTTATACGGAAATATTGTTGAATCATTGTGCAATACGAGAATTTTCTCAGGCCTTTTAATCGTATTAACAGTTTGTTTTCTTTATTTACTTTCAAAATATTCAAAACTCATAATGCGATCTTTTCTCTATTGTAATGTCCCCCTTGCAACTACTTGGCGACAGGTCCAAAATAATCTTTTTTGAAGAATTTAGACTCAAGAAAATTCCAAAATACGCGAGAAGATTCCAATATATTTGAGAAGAGTTTTTCTGAGTTATTTCATAGCATTTTTTAGTTTTACTCAAAAAAAAAATAAAGCTGTCTTATTAGATTGTAACGTAATATCTTAAACTATATTTTTTAATCGTTTTTAAACAAACTTCTATGAACAAGAAATTTATTTATAAATTAAACAAAATATAGGTATATATGCTTGATCATAATGACCTAGCTTCATCAAAAAGATTGTTAAACAAGAAAAATAAATTGCTCGAAAAAAGAGTTTAAATTACCATTTAAAATGGCATAAATGTATTGTATTAAATGTATATAATGTTCGGGAAAGCTGCAAATAATAGATCTGAAGAGAAATGGCAAAAATAATCTGTGATATATATACATATGATACGTAAATAATGTGACTAATAATCTGCGATATGTATAAATAGATTTTTTTCAAAAAATATATATAGATATAATATTATATACGACATAGAAACATGTTTTTAAGTAAGGATGTAGTGATTCATCTATGCACAACGTGATGTGAATAATATGATCGATAAGTCGAGCAAGTATGTGTGTCTCTGTGTGTGTGTGTATTTTTACTACCCTAGATAAACTTTTCTAAAGATTATGAGAAACTTACTGTGTAATTCAAAGCAATAAATTCCTTATGCTGCGCATTTGTGTGAAATCCGTAAAATATTGCTTGCGCGGCAATCGCAAATCACCAAAAAGTTGAGTTATAATTTTATGTAAACTGCAATTCTGCATCAGCGTATTTGTTATATCCACAATTAAGACGAGTAAGTTAATTTCTCGTACATTTGAAAACTCTCATTTAGAACATTTCGCGGGCATTTCATGAATTATAATCTCATAGACTTACATCGCTCACATTACATGCGTAGAAAATATGATAGTTTCTTGCCGGAAGTTCTTATTAAATTCTTATTAAGTCTTGCGATCTTGTTTTACTGTTGAAATTTTGCGTGCAAACGAGAAAAAACATTGTTTAAAAATAGTATATATATAATATGTATATTCTTTTTATTACAGATTTTTTTCAAAATTGTAATATGTTATATTTACTATATTAATCTCTTTGAACCATTGCCGAATATCCTTCGGGGATATGTGTATCCTCCATTTAAAAACAAGAATACGACAAAGAAGATGTTTCTTTGCAATGTTTATTTCGCGAAGAACCACGCGTGACTTTCAAAACACGTCGCTGAGAAATAAAAAACACACACACACAAATGTGCGCATATAGCGCTCACGTGACATAAATAATTGAGCAACCAATTATATTAAATATATCGAATATATTAATTATATCAAACTACCACATGTATATGATTATTATTGTTTCTGAATACGGCCCGGTTTTTTTTTTATTTTGCTCATAGTTACACTTTCAAAATTCGAATTGCGTATACGATAGTACTCGGTACTCGTGGATAGAGCGAGTTACTGATTGATCAAAAAAATCCTACACTATATTGCAAGTTTTTAAATAATTAAGTTAATTTATAACTTCGCATTTTGCGCGCTTACGGTTGCTAAGCGCGCGGCGACTCGATGAAAGAAAATAAAAGGCGAAGATGTTTTTTTCAAATAATTTTTAATCAATTATTTTTAATTATTTTGATTAAAAATGTATAAGAAATAATTTATTTATTATTTAATAATTATTTATTTTGATTAAAAGTTAAATTCCTCTTATTGTGTTGTTACGTACTTCAACAACATGAGCATGTGAAATGCTAGATAGGTATGTCTTTTCTCAAGACGCGCGCATACATTTATGTAATAACGTTGGATGTCAAAAAAAGCTTTGCCAACCGCAAACCCACGTGTCACTTGGCGTCTATCGTTACTGGCGTCACAATTTCTATCAGAAATACAACACAATTTTCACATACACCAATGGCGACAAGAAGAGTCTCGTGTTCAACACAATTTCAACAATCGATTTCATTAAGCGCACATTTTCAAAATTCATGAAATTCATAAATTACCCGAGAATTGTAAAAATTCCTCGTGCTCCTCGTGCCACTGCGCCGCAGTGATTCCAAGTAGGATTCCAAGTAACAAAAGTAACACTACGAAGACTTTTACTACGAGAGAGTTAGTAAGACTAAAATGAGAACTTCCCCCTGGAGGGCGCTGTATATTTCTTACATGGAAACCCGCGGGTTTGCATGTATATGTATACATATATGTATACGTATATGTATACGTATATGTGCTCAGTAACGTAACCCGAAGGGCGCGAAAAATATTAGTCAGTTCACGAAGGGTTCAATAAACTTTGGCGAGGAACGCACTATAAAATACATGTTAGCAAACTAGAAGAATAAAAAAGACAAAGAGATATAGAAGAAATAAACACAAACGTAAAAGGTAAACACAAACTGTATTGAAAAGGTTGTAAACTCACTAGAAATGATGAATTATAGAATATGTTGCAATGTTAATTAAAATGTTAAAAATCGCTTCGGCACACAACACACGAGGAAGAATACAAAAATCCGAAAGAGAGTTTGAAAAGAAAGATAATTATTTGTTATCAGTAAACAGTACATCAGCATAGAAAAAAATATGAAAAATCCGAATCCTCACTACACGTGTGTCGTGAAGTTGCTGAACATTTTCGCTTGCCTGAAAATTAAGAACGCTAGGTCCAATATCCTGAGACATGTATGTCACGCCCCATACGCATACACACATGCGTACACATGTGATATATTATACATACGTGTGCAACGCACAAGTGACTACGCACACCCACGTCGCTTTTTCTCATGTGTTCACGTTTCACACATACAGGTAAATGGTAAACCGTTCCGCGTACATATGTATCTTACACACGTGCAAGCGCGACTTAGGGGAAGATCATGCATGAGTGCGTGGAATATATATATACGAATATACAAAAAAAACACTCATACAACTACGCGTTTACGAAAATTGCGTGCGACCACGCCCTACATAGCGTTCTTTCGTATCATATGGATGCAGTTGTATTTCAAAATACACTACACAATGTACGAAATAATGTGCGGAAAAGTGTCCTGTTACGACAAACTTGCAAAATTTCCAGAAGACAGTAAAACTTTTCTTGAAGAAGAGAAGATCAGAAGAGAAAACAGAGAGAGCAAGAGAGAAAGAGGATGAGAGAGAGAAACAGAATGCGACGGCATATGCGTCGGTCATTATTGCGATCAATGACCCCAACGGACGGAAGCGGGCACGTAAAAAAGCAAAATAATTGCTTTACACGTTACAAAAGATGTATATATATATATGTATACAAACATAAATTTTGAATGCAATATTTTATCGAATATTTTTTTATGAGTGGGTAAATAGTAAAATATTTCGCGCGGGGATTATAAAACACATATCGGTGTATAATACTATAAAAATTTACCACGCCGTAAAAACAAGACAATTAGAAATAGGCCACTGATATACTGGAATAATGTATTAACGAACGCAAACCGTGTGATAATGAATTCGACTCAGATAATTTTTCAGTGAATATTTTGTCAGATATGTATGAGACATATGTAAATAAGATAAAAGAAAGAAAAGTATCGTGTTTCTATCAAAAAAACAGACGCGTTATCCTCTTTTTGTTTGTACGAAGTCTTTGAAATTTCGTTATCATACTTGCAGTTGTGCTATCCAGAACGGCCGAAAATATGCAGCTTGATTTCTCTTATCTGAGCGGGTCTCACGAAGAGAAGATAAAAGCGTTGCTCGAAGAAAACGCTCGTTTCGTAGTTTGCCGAACCCGCGGCGTGCAAGAACAAGACTCCGATAGATACTAACGTACGTATCGCGCGCAACATCTCTTCGTTCTCGTTCAAAGAGATGTCACCTGATAATAGCAAACGCGCGGAAGATGAATCTTCGTCTTGTTGCGCAATAAAAAAGAAAAACAATTTTTTTTTCTATTTATACACTGTAGACCTAGAAACACGCGAGCACAGGGGCTGTGCGAACAATTGGACAATCGTGCGTAACGTCACGAGCTCTATGTTACGAAATGCGCTAAAATCGTGCAAGCACTTCGCAATTGCGTTGCAAAATATTCATACAGCAATCTTCAGAAGAAAGAAAGCAAGAATATATTTATTTAACGCTCTGTGGGATATATTCTCTTCGCACAAGCGCCCAAGTAGTATACATGACACAAACGTAACCTGAAATTTCGCACGAATTCAAGAGTTGCGAATTCAAGAGTTTCGGTCAATCATATCTCCGACAAATGTCATTTTGCAATTCCGTCGCTATTAGCATCTGAAAAGAACTTTTTAAACAATTCCGCTCTACGCAAACTTATCATTAGAAGAGTACCGGTCCAACGCAAAGCTACTTATTTATTGATATTCAAATTTGTACTGTAAATATGTTATATATTAATTAGTGATTGAGTTAATTGACTACATTTGATAATTTTCTTTCTTTTGTTTATTTGATTTGTCTATTATATTATAAACTTTGTTATTTTGTAAGATCAATGTTTTTCTCATTTGTTCCGTTTTCGGCTTACATATGTGTAAAATGCCATGGATTGAGCCTGAACTGCAATGAGAGAGACTATTTCTGTCCGACATGCAGTTGCAGAACTTTCATGCAGTCTTGTTGCAGAACTTTTGTGCAGTCGCCCCTGTTAGCTATCCAATTCGGCTACTCGCTTGCTGAATTTTTTACAACAACTTTGAAGTAAACTAACGCATCTTTTGTCTATACATGAATATCATATTGCAAAGTAAATCGGTTTTTCAAGCTGCAATAATCGTTTAAATAATTGATGAAGTGCATCATAAAAATTGCGCGCGTGCACAGACATCACAACACATTTTTTGCTGGAATATTTTTTACCTGGAGACTCTGGCTGACTTCTTTCCCGGTCGCATTCGGCAATGTGTCGATATCTTGTGACTCTCGCGCGATAAATGTCGCCAGTGATAGTGCAATATCAAGATAGAGGATGTTGTTTACTTATTAGTTTGTCCAAAATACATCGATAATTCCGTGTGCGCCGTGATGTGTGTGTCTTTCGTAAGCATACAAGTGTTGAAATATAATATCGCGCGATAAAGGATGATATAAATAAAATCTTATATATTTTTATTTATACTTAAATCTATATGCGCACACATCATATTTGCGCGATCATAAAAAATTTATACGAAGATGTACGAAATCAGTGAGTCGCTTGTGAGGCAAGATGGAATATTTGAATAAGAATATTTCTCTCTCTGACACAAGTAGAAGAAGAAAAGATTCTTTTGGCATATATATATATATATATATATTTACCGAGTGCACCTTCTCGATTCAAAATCAGAATCTTGATCGACACAAAAGTCGGCGGTTTCGATCAAAAAATGAAAAGGGGACTGGGAAGTTTTTTCTCGCGACCGTCCTGAAAGAGGATTTCCCCCTTCGTTATGTAGGTAACATCGAGACGCGACGCGAGGATGCGAGGTGGAAACCTTATAAAGGAAAAACAGGTTCCTCATAAGCTGCGGAGTTGCTGTAACGCTATCGCGCAGTTGGCTTTTGGAGTTCTCTCCCCCTCATTCCTTATCCTTCTTCTTGTCTTTCTCTCTCTTTCTCTCTCATAGACAAGAAGTGATGGAGATATATAAGGGCGATGCGTTTCTGACATGTGCATATATATGTGTGTGCGTAAAAGCACCACGAATCAGATACACAAATGATGTCCAAATTCACGCAGGAATAGTTCACAGCACGCAATTCCTTTTTCAGAGTTTCTTTCCAATATAAAACGTGTAAATGAGAGAAAGAGTCGCTCGTAATAATAATGTTTATAAAAATGAGACAACACCTTTTCTTTAAAAGGATCTGTCATTACTGCGAGCATACTGTGTGTACGTAACCATTAGATACGGTTTAATATCGGGATAAACACTTTGGTTCTGTGACAATGAAAACAATAAACCCTCTACGTAAGAGCCTAACATTTTGTTCCGACATAAGTTATGAAAAAAAAGACCCGCAATTAGTTGATGCAGTGCTTTAACGCTAAAATCCGCAAATTTTTATCACCTGTCTAGGCACACCCCGGTGTGTAGCGCCTATAGCCACGCCAATATGAATTTTAGGGACTGTAACTATGCAATCAATGATCAGCTACCTGCTGATGTATTGTCGTCAACACAATGGAATGAACCGTCTGGTCCCAACTAGTGACGGGACGTCTAACGCAACATATCTAGTGACCTTCTGCATCCCCCTTAGTGACCGTAACACATATGTATATATATGTACAATATAAGTATATATATAATCACATATATCTTTTGAGAGTCAAGTGTAATTATTCCTTTGAGAAAAATGTTTGTCTCTCTCTTTGTTGTTCATTTCTTTCTTTCTCACCTTTTGTTCCCTTCTGTGCTCGTGTGTAGTCATCCGGATTCTTTCTGCCCTTTGGCGCTTTTCAATAACCGATCGTATAACCGGTTGACCGGATAAATACTTTACTTATTAATCACCACCTGTGCGTAACAGGTAACTATGTGAGTCGGACCGATCACGCGCAAAATGCAAAACAGGATGACTGACGCTTCCGGATTAAATGTAGGTCGCGTGCAGAAAACGGCGCAATCGGGAGCGCAGTCGAGCTCACAATCGATTCTACCGCGTTATATGATAGATATATACAACATTTTAATAATAAATAGCACATTTTAGATTGTATGACACGTAATGTACACGTATGCCATTTATTTTTGTTACATATATGTGATGTTAACAAATAGTAAATTTAAACTGTAAAATCATCAACAAATTTGAGTTTATTTAAAAGGATAAAAAAATCTATCGTTATAGTTTTAGATGAAGAATCTTCGTACATACATTTGCATAATTATCACAATCGCTCCACATTTTCAGTTGAGTTGAACTTGGAGTTGAACTTAAATCGACACATCTCTACACTTCTTTAAATGGCTTTAAATCTAAGGGGTCCCTTTTTTAAATACCTGTGTCACAGTGTCTTTTAATACGAATTCTGGAAATAGAATATATAAGTAGAAAGAATTAGAATAGAAAAGAATTTTTTAGCAAACGGTGTAATATTTCGCAAGTATTTATCGGCTGTTACATATGTACGTTTTTAATGTGATTTTTGTAACAATTATAAACTAATTATTACTCCAGAAGAATTTGAAAACTATTTTTGCATATTATCTTAAGATACATATTTCGTAATTAATATATCGTGAAAATAGCATTTGTGAGAAATGATTATTCTGTCGTTTTCTTCAAATGGTTTTTTCATGCAAAAAATAATTAAATACGCATTAGTGCATCATCTTGCTAATGTCACATTCAAAGCGAGAAGAGAGAGAGAGAGAGAGAGAGAAAAAAAAGAAAATTCATCGAAATAGAATTTCTCTTGCAATATTAATCATTTCCGTGGCGCGTTGCGCCGAGCAAACTTGCGTCAGGGCCCACCCGAAGCGACCCTCTCTCTCGCGGCCGATGTAATTTTAGGCTGGCGAGTTTTTTGTGTGTGACTTTGAAAATCGGTGAAGAAGCGCTCGCGATTGTGTTCATGCACATTCACTCTCGCACACCATCTCGCGCGCGTAGCAACACAGTCCCGTCTCGTCTAGAGTCGCAATAAAAAATAAGCGACGTTTCCCCTCCACATATGTCTTGGGACGTTTATCTGCGTTAGGCGAGTGTTAGTGAGTCGGCAAACCGGTCTTGGAATGCCGCGATGTTGCCAAGCGTGAGTAATTCCCGAAAACTGCATTGACAATCCACATAAGACTATGCAAGTTGTCTCCTTTGCTATTTCGTTTAGTAGAACTTAGCCTGGCGCATCTCGCCGTACTTCTGGTAATGAAGCCAGCGAAGTCTGTGTGATATATATACAATTATACTCTCTTAAATCATCCGCAAGTCTTTTGCCCTTTTATCCGAAAATACAACGTACAGGGAAAAGATGATCGCCCAAATCGCACGCACTTAAGAACTTGATCTTATAATTTTCGAGACTACATTATTTGTAATGCAAATGAATATCAAAAACTTGTATTAAACTTGAAGTTTAAGATGCATTTATTTATATTGCACATTTAATTTCTCATCAAGAACAAACAAATTTGTTATAAGTTTTTTATAAAATGTATAGTGTAAAAGTTGATTAAATGGTGTTTGTCCATTGACTTTTTATACTTTTAAAAACAAAAAAATAAATAAAACACAAACAAGTTGTAATCGACGGATTTAAATGACTCACGACCTATGCGATTTCTCGCGAGAGTGCGAAAATCGATTTTTCCCTCGCAATGCAATGTCTTAGCCACCGGCGCGCAGATGTGAGAGATACGTTACCATATTTGCGTTTTTTAAAACAATATTTTAACCATATCTAAAAAGAAGATTACAAAAATAAAGAAAAACTAAGTATAACTCTCTAAAAGGAAATACATATTTTTTCCTCTCTACGTATCTAATCATATTTAGCAGCGTTTTTTTCGTTTTATCTCATGTACAGTATCGCAGCAAGTCACATGTGTTGCAACCAACTTTACAAATATTCAATCTTTGACTTTTCTATTTTTTTTCAAGCAAAACATATTTGTTATCGTTTCGTTTAGCTAGAACTTAGATATAACAATATTTATCATGTAAGTTTTTTCTGTGAGTGGATCTTATAAACACGAAAACGGGAAATTAAAGATAAGGAAGTTTCGGTTTTTTTTAGTAAGGAAAAAAGATTAATTTATTATAAAAACTTAAAATTAATTATTATTTTAAAAAACAATTTTGCACGCATATTCAGTGCTTGGTTTTCATGCATTTTGTTATTTTTTAATATGGAGTTGAATACAAAGAGAGTCGTGTACGATCTGTACAATTTATATATTTGTTATATATTATTCTATTGTTCTCTCAATAATTATTAATGGATCCATTCAATTATTAATAGATAAATTTTAATAATTTCTTGATTAATTGATACAATATGTACATATAAATATGATAGTTCACGCGATGCAACAAAATGATGCAACTAATAATAGAATTGTAATCACTGTTTACGAGATTTAAGGCTCTTGCGGCTATTTAATTATATTTCAAGTCAAAAGAGAGAAAGTAAAACATATTAGTCAGAAGAAAAGTAAAATGGAAAAGCAAAACTGTTACCTGAGCTTCAAATTTCTGGAAATCTTTTTGCCATTTCTACATAAATCTTCAAACATCACTTCTACATAATAGGAGTAGAAAGGCGAGGTTGAGATTCGAGTTGGACTTCAACCATTCTTTTTTGCCTGAATATTTCAACCGCGATTTTAATGTCTGGATTCATGGGATCCACTTTTTATAAACATTCGTATATAAATTTCCTCAGTAGATTCTGATTAACTATAGATTATTCTGATTAACATAGATGTTTTTTCATTTCCTGAAGAGACACCTTTAAAAAAGTGATAGAATATTTTTTATTTATTGCAACAGTAAAGTTAACTGCATTTAACTAATTATCTAGATTTTGTACAATTACGCATAAGTTTTTCACAAAGCATTTTCAGTTTAATGTACTAGTACCAAAAATAAATGAATATTATTGGAGTTTTATTGACATAAAAAAGTAGAGAAACTGTTGGACAGAAAATCTTTTGCTAGATAAAAAAATGACTTTAATTTAACCTTGAAAGCTATCGATCCGTGTGTGATGACATTAATCGATTATCTATTAATTAAATCCACTCGCTTCTTTAATTGATACGTCAGATAGCAGACAGATAGCAACAGACTGTTTTTCATTGATCACAATATGTGAGAATTATTCATATCTAAAGAGATATGTGTATATATATATATATATATATATATATTTATACACATATATCTATGTATATGTATATAAACATATGTAGGCATTGATCTCTACCTGCATCCTATATCCACAGAGATATATATGATTACGTATCACAATATCACAAATAATATAGTATGCGCGTTGTATATTGCCGTTTCAGCGCAAATGATGAAGTTTCGATAATATTTTATTAGGACAAATATATATTTATACTAATTTATATAAAAGTTATATACGCAAAAGTAATATAAAAAACTCTTTCCGACAAACATGAAAAAAAGAAACAATATAATTTAGGAAAGTAGAAAGACGAGAGTAAAAACAAAAAAAAGAAGAAAACGCAAAAAATGAATGTCTTAATAAGACAATTTATCGACGACCGAACGAGAGCGCAAATCGATTTCGATCAAGAGACCAACGGCCCCGTGTAACAGGTGTTCTTATTTATACTAGATAGCGCACAGGAAATACTCGGGCGGTCGTATTGTCGGTTTCCAAAGAGACAAGCCGTTATATATATAAAAAAAAAAGAGAACCCTTCCATCGCATCTGAGAAAATGGGGAGTGTGGAAGAAAGGAGCCTAAACGCGGCGGAGAAGGCGATAGCGAGGAGGTAGTATAGCGAGAGAAGCGAATGACCTTGGCCGGATAGGGTTGCCCAATGAGAACCCGAAAGAAAACGACGAGTAACTGTAGAGGGGTAGACGTGAATCGCCGACGCGCCTAGATATATGTGAATTGTGTGCGGCAATGCATTCGCCCTAAGGCTCATTTACTGATAATGTGTAAGTTACTTTTCTCGCGTGCGTGTGAACATGCGTGAATAAACGCACGTGTATGCGTAAATTATACAGGGTGTCCCGCGTTTATCTTTGCTCGTAAACTTACATATAGAAATTTATATTAGTTTCGAGAAAAGAAAACGTTCGTTTACTCTTCTCCGTTTGATATCTCGCAAAGAATGCTTTGTTATGCACGCAAATGTTTTTAGTATTTGTTCTTATGCAAGAGAATGTCAATCACTTTGTTTTTCGGCATGTTTTATCATCAGTCCGATGCAATAATGATCGATCTTGAATATTCACAAGTTTTTTTTTTACATATTTTGACAGCAGAGACGTAGCGCTTTGTCTTCAATTGACATATTTGAAAAACTCGCAATTTCTCGCTCGAAGAGAAAAGAAATTTGTCAGAATATATAAATCTAGTTTTATGACACGTTCTCGATATTCATTCGATTGAAAGAGTTAAAAATTACTCCAACAGAATGTGACTTTTGAGATTGAATTTTCTAGATTTCCGCTCAATAGAAATGTTTGCCTTCGAGTAAAAGCATCTTATAAGAGCGTTAAACGTTTAAAATAGTAATTCTACGTTCATTAAACGCGAATAAGCAAAAATAATTAAAAGAAAATTACGATTTTCCGATTGTTCTGTTTAACGACCAATAATTAAAACAGGCTTATAATTGCTGGAGGAAAAAATGAGCGCCGAGAAACAATTTTGTCAGAAACATTTGTCAGTTGCACGCATGGTGTTTTGATACGCAGTTTTACAATTAGAACACCCTGTAGCTAAACCTGACCCCGCGGCAAACTACCGGTTTAAAGTTTTAGTTCCACAACTGTCTATCCCAAGTTAGCAACAAGAGATATAGTCTACGTCAGAAAACGAAAAGACACAAGATAAAGACACAAGGTTCTCTTTTCGTCGAAAACGGATTATTGAAAGTCTCTGTACGAGCAAATGTGTGGCATCGTTTAATGCACAGTCGAGAGTCAACTTTATAATATTAAGAAAAAAGCACATTTTTTGTTTTTACATAATTAAATTGTATTAATATACAATTGTACAAATCGCTCTTTTATAGTATATTGGACTGTCAATGCGAGAAATAATACTATACACATATGCAAAATACTTTAAAGTGTAAATTATTCTTTGAATCACAAAAATTTAATTTGAAAATTCATACCGTCTCGTGCATCGAGGGAAAGAAACCCTCTCTTCATCTCCTTATTATCAATTTAATTAAAAAATATATTATTGCAAAAAATATCTAACAACCTATAATTAACAAATATGTAAATTGTACAAAGTTCTTTTTTTAGTATTCAACTATACGAAAGAAAAAACTTATACTTAATATATAATTTATAATTTTATATAAACGAGATAAATTTTAACCAATATATAAATTATACAAGTCATACAAGACTTATTCTCGGACTGATCAATCAGTGAAAGATAATAACGGTCATTAGGAGTCAAACGTTGAGATAAATTTCGTATATGATAAAGTTGTTTTTGTACAGCGATGTGGAGCGATCTCGTAATAATGCACAATACCCTGCGTGTAGTCATTAAGCTTATTAACTGTCCTGCAAGCGAATTCGAACAGAAGATAACGATTTCTAAAATAGTTTTTAATTGCTTTGTTGAAAAAAATAAACATAATTTATATTGAACCTAGGTTTTGACGATGTCCCAAACAGCTCCGGAAAATTATAGACGATCGTTTCGATTCTGCATAGATCGGACAGGTTTTAGAAAAAGGTTGTTGACCTTTTCATGTTCTCATCTTTCGTTACCTTAGTACCTGATACTTCTTCTTTTAAATATAGATTTGTATTGGTCCTTTTAGACTAGGTAAGTTGAAAGCAGGTATCTAAGAATTTGCAACCGACACATTCAGCAAATTCAGCAAGTTTCTCTATGACCCTCCAAGTACCGTGGAAGAATCTTTCTTTTGAGTTTTTCCTTTTGTTCGGATTTGAAAAAACATTCCTTCGAAATAGAGAAACTCTTCTTTGTAATACTTATAAATCTTTTTCTCGTTTTAGTTTTTTAGCATTCTAAAAAAATTAAATATTGATAAAAAAAATACGCACGAGACATTATTAAACAATGTAAATTATACAACAAACTAAATTAATAACTTGTACAATTAAATTAAACTTGTACAATTTTATTACAAATGCTTAATACGTATATATATACTACAATGTGTGTGCATGTACACGTTTTGCCTGTAACAGATTTCTATCTAATAATAAATTGTCATATGAATTATCAGCTTGTGTGAAATAAATACTGGTTTGTTATAAAAAAGGGTTTTTTGAGAACTCTAAGAGTAAATTTCTTTAATCTATCGGTGGATCCGTTTGAACAGTTTTGTTGTCTACAGAAGATTCTTTGTTTAAGGAACCAAATTTATTCGCAACATTTACTATCTCCCGAAGCGTGGCGTTCTCTTCCTTTAGCGAATGTAACATTTCCTTTTCTTTCAATTCATTTTCCTCGTCTAAGGCGGCAGCTGTTCTCATCACAGCTGCCATTTCATTAATTTTCTCAGCCTGACTGGTTATTATCTGTGTAGAGAATACAAAACGTATATATGTACACAATTACAACTACACATTTAATAAAATAAATGTTTAAATTATCTTTTCTTACATGTAGGATACTTACATTAGCATATTTTGAATTGTGTAACAATGAAAAATCGGTTTTACTGAGACGTAATAAGGAGGCAGTTTGTTGTCGATACTTGGACATAATAAGTTCAAGTGCGTGTTGATGGTCTTCCAACGCGTTTCGCAGTTCTTTATTTTCAGCTTGTATCTCTCGTAAGTGTCTATTTTCTCTTTGGATTCCAGCAATTAATTGCAAGTGCGGTCTTTGTTTTGCTTCTGTATTTAAAATTTCTACTTCCTCTTGATACTATAAAAATTCGATTAATCCGATAAATAAAGTCACTATCAATAAATATGGCATATGTAAATAATTCATATAATCATATAATTCATATAATCACCTGTTTCATATTATCAATTTGCCCACATACAGCTTCTACTTCACTTATTAAAGTATCTGCAGTGTTTTCATGATCAGAGATTCGAATTACCAACTTTTTGGCATCCAGTATGATCTGCTGAAAGGTCAACGACATCTGAAAGCAGTTACAGATTCTATTTATTCACATCAAAACCAAGTATACGTTATTTTGTTTTTGACATTTATCACTTTCATCAGATGGCAACAATTATTTACTAATATACTTGTGACATACTATTTTATAATAAAATATTAATTTTTAAACAATAATTTATATACAAGCAACAGAGTTTAAATAGCACATGTCACATTTCTTTTCTCTGTATATATTTTACGTAGTTTACATTAAAACGTGTAAAAACAACACTGCCATATTATTGTTAAGCAGAAAAATCACGGATTCATTGAAAAAACAATTCCATCTTGGCAGCTTTATCCACTCCCCTCATCATCGTCTTTCGTAATCTTCTCTCCCAGTTATCGCGCACTATTTCTCGTACATTTCTTTTCAAAATTTATTTTTTGTTGTACAATCGAACATATCGTGAGAAAAGCTGCTACAATTAAATGTGCACTTCTCTAATGTACCGAGATCTCACTGTCCGCTCTTCTCACTCCCCGTTCGAGAAACTCACCGTTCGCAACAAAATGACACCAGCAGACTCAGCAGTTCACGATCCCGAAGCACATTCGGCACCGATTAATCGTCGCTGACGACACCAAGGTTATGCGAAATGATTGTGCAACGTTATTTCAACTCTGTACGCGCACCACTTCCGTATCCCTCTATTGTGCTTTATGGTTATGGTCCCGTTTTACATGTTTGTGTATCATTTCTTCGTCGACCGAATTGGTGTAGTTATGTTAGCTGGTGTAACGCGTGTCTCGGACGTGCGTGTGTGTGTGCACGACGAGACGTTAAATCCGATGAAAACGCACAGGAAAGAAAATGGCTGTTGCGATTTGACATTTAATCGCGCGAGAACCTCGCTCACGGATCTTTTTTCTCTACGACATTGACATTTTAAAACGTCAATAAGTTTCTAAATATATATTATGTACAAAGTGCACGTAAAAATATACAGTCACTCTTTCCCTTATGTGCGTAACAATATGTACAAGAAATAGATGATTAAAAAAAGAACTTTCTGCTCTTTACAGTTGAACGTTGTTCTCGGATGAACCTTCTGCGGTTTTGCGAGGAATTTTTGAGCCTCTTGAGACCGGAAAAAAAACAGAAAATAAAATTCACTTTTCGCAACTATCTTTACGTGCATCCATTTAAATATGGCGCTTCGGTCTCCCAGGAAAAGGGGTAAGTCTCATTTTCATTTAACACGATCGTCAGCTGTGCGTTCGTCGCTGATTGGCGTTGCGCACATGTGGTCACTACGCACGCTCGCGTCGAAACGTCAATGAATATCTGCGTTTTTCTTTGGAGATTTGCCGTTAATCCGCGTAACAGGAAATCGCGATGCTCTCATCTCAGTGTCGCGACAAACCACAGACTCTCTGCTGCGTCGAGGGGATGAGCTCTTCTCGGTTCGAATGATCCATTCGTTTGTTCCACGTATGAAGAACTGCGAAGTAATCGCAGCCGAGGCATCCGCAGAAGCGAGACGGAATTACAGCCGTCGCCGTGCACGAGTGTGAGAAACGTCTCGCGTCGACCCAGTTTTTAACCCTCGGGGACTGAAATTATGTTCGAGACCGTTCTCGATACGCGATATCTGCAGCGTTGATCGCGCGCCGTGTCGACGACGATCGGGGAAGTTTTTTCCCCTCCCCTCTTCTTTCCCAGTATAAGTGCATCATCGAAGAACGGCGACGGCGAGTGTGCGATCTCTGACGTAGTGCGAGCGGCGAGTGTGATGTAAATAAATTTATACAACGTATAGTGTGTACGCCACGAGAAATCGTGAACACACAGCTGTGCGAGAGATCCCGCGATTTTCGCGTGAACCCTCTTTCCCCCCTCCTCTCTCTCGTTGTTTGTCGTACGACAAGGAGCGATATCGAAATAAGAAACTGCGTGATATATATCGACGCGAACCGTTAGTCGCGCACATACACGCACGCATTACAGATCGCGAAGGAGAGAAAGAGAGAGAGAGAGCGAGAAGGCGGGATTCGATTTTTTTCTCAACACACGCTCCCGTGCGCGTCTCTTTCGTGCGTCTCGTTTTCCGCGCGACTTCCTTGCGTCATTATCGCACGAACGAAGTTCCAGTCAGCAGGCTCAATTGTCTCGTGTTTTGTTTCTCGTTGCGTGCGTGCGAGCGAACGAGCGAGCGCGACAGTACGATGTTTCGAGCGTCGTGCGCTTCGTGAGAGTCCGAGCATCTTCGCAGAGAGAGACGAGAGTTCCTCTCGTCCGCTCTCACAAGCTCTAGCACAAAGCCGCGTGGAGACGAGAAAATTTTAGGAGAAAGCAAAGAATAATCCACAAGAAATTTCTTCTCATCCCACCCCCGCGACGATCTCCCCAGTTCGCAGGCGTAGATAAGTTAAAACGTTTGGAGGACACCACTTCTCTATTCCTCCTCTTTCTTCCCCGTGTCTCTGGATCGCGTAAACAGCAAGGATGGCATCGTCCACGGTAGCTGTTCCGTCCGGTGCTGCCACGGTACAGCCAACTACGAACAACAATAACAACAATAACAGCATCATCTCAACTGGCTCCGAAGAGATCGACGGCGGTGATATATTCGGCGATCGTAGCGTCAACTCCGTCGGCGGCGGCTATAACAACATCGTCAATCCCGGTGATGCCCTGGAGGAGATGACCTGTGGCAACAGCGAGACCAGAGATCAAGGTTGCGCCCTGTGCAAGAGTAAACTGTGCTCGCCCAGGGTGCTCTCCTGCCTTCACGTATTCTGCGAGGCCTGTCTGGACAAGCTCCTAATGGACGAAGCGGGTGACTCCAAAGTGGGCTCTGTTATAAGCTGTCCGATATGCCACCAAGATACTTCCGTTAGTTCTAAGGGCGCTGCGTCGCTCACGTGCGACTATGTTCTCACAAATATATTGGACATGTCCGCTATCGAGAACATGGCAGTACTATGTACCTCGTGCAAGGCCAAAGAGAGCGCGGTGGCGCGCTGTTCGGATTGCGCCAATTTTTTGTGTCCAAATTGCAACACGGCGCATCAGTTTATGCGTTGCTTTGAGAATCATAAAGTAGTTGCCTTTGAAGATTTAAAGCAATCCAACGAAGCTATTCCAATACACAAGCCAATATTCTGTGAATGTCATCCTGCTGAAAATATGAAGTTCTACTGTTACACGTGCCAGGTAAGATGAGGGCAAAGCTTTCAATAACATTTGTATGTATTCAATGGTGTTGTAAATATTGGTAAGAAAAAATTGAAACATTGCCAAATCATTGTGTTCTAACATAAAGATTGTATGTGCTAAGAATAATTCATTAATTTATTGTAATCTATGGAAGTATATTGTAATTTTTTTTTTTTATATTTATGTAAACTCTAGCAAAACAGTATTTTCAACTATAAATTTCTTGAAATGTTTAAAAATGCATGATACTTGTGTATGATGTTATTAATAGAATTTCAAAAGTTTATAAATTTTATGACTAGGAACCTATATGCAATGAGTGTCTACTTGTGGAGCACAAAGCACCAGAGCATCAATACGAACGACTAACAGATGCTGAGCCACGACAGAAAGAAGAATTAAGAAATTTAATGACTGAAAGTAAAGCAAAACTCACTGAAATTGGACAAGCATCACAACAACTGGAAAACGCACTCAGCGAGTTGCAAGTACAACATGACCAAGCAAAAGACCTTATTATAGAGACTTTTCAAAGTTACAAGGCCATACTGGAGAAATGCAAAGATAATGCACTAAATGAACTTGAGAAATTGCATTCAAACAGAGAACTTGAAATAATGGATACTTTTCATAGGTATACATTATATATATATGTATTATATACATATATGTATTAATGATATTAAATTATCTTGAATGTGAATATATGCAGAATTTAGTTAATGGTTAATTTTATTTACATTTTCTTTTTAAATTTATTGCAGTGTTGAGAAGGCAGGTGAAAAAATAGACGACGCTTATCGTTTCACTTCGAGACTTCTAGAACACGGCGATGCGGTAGAAATCTTAGCCCTTCGTCGTATTGTGGGGGCTCAATTAGTGAATTTAATAAAAAACACACCGAAACATAATGTTACATTCTCCATTGAGTTTCGAACCGATTATGATCAATTTGAGAAAACTATAAAGGTAAATATATTCTCATAAATAATTTTATAATACAATGCAATCATTATATATGTTGATTGTTTGTTTTAATTATGTCATTTGTAACATCTTTTTGTGATCAATAATTGCAGGAAGTATTTGGAAAATTTCATACTGAGAGCACACCCGAAGTGAAAGCTATCCCTGAACCAGTCTCGACGGGAGTAACTACAAATCAACAAATAGTCCACACCACTTCAATAGGTTGCCCGAGTTCCATCAGCACAAGCTCTCCTATTTCACTACCCACGTCGATGCAATCCTCGTTTGAAGGTGAACCTTCCTTTGTTATACCACCGACTTCGAGTCCTCAAAATATTCCCCCTCCTCCACCACCCGTGTCTCTTCCTCCACCAGGTGCAGTTCCCATCCACGGACTGACTAGCATTCAAGAGTACAATTTACAACAACTGGCTAGTTTGGCAGAAAAGGTTGAGATGGGCGATACCGGTGTGGTGGGACCTAGCTCAAGTCCTAGTCCAACTCCGTCCTTCACTTTGGCTGATTTATTTGCTGGAGACCTAAGTTCAACAAGTCACGCCATTAATAACTTGCAAGCTCTTGCAAAATTGGGAAACACTCTTGGTAATCAAGGTAAGAAGCGCAACTACAAGTTTACTGCGTGTTGTTTATGCTCACGGTTATGGCGATGAATGTATTACATTAAAAAACCTTGTTTCAACAAACAGATCTGGGAAATGCAACCATTAATGGTGGTGGTGGATTGGTATTAGGACGTGGACCCTCACCAGCCATTGTAGACAACCCGAATTTGGGTCCCTTGGCTGCCAATAGTCTTTTAAATGGAGGATTTCAATCATTGTCCTCTTCTACTTCGCCGATACTTTCACAGGGTGCAGGTAAGACCAGTTTGATTTGTGCATACAGTGATATTCGGTTGCAAAAAAAAGACAAGACAAATGTACATATGCCTGTAGTGGTGGGGAATACCGTTGGCAATGTGCCCGGTACTGGAACAGGGAATTATCCTGCTCATCCGAGGTCTCAGAATGCAAAACTGACCCCTATGCATATCCGAAGCAAGTTTGGGCAATTAGGACCCAGTAAAGGACAGTTTAACTCGCCTCATGGATTTTGTCTGGGAACTGACGAGGATATTATTGTTGCTGACACAAATAACCATAGAATTCAGGTACTTGATACTTATAATAATAATGCATACAATAATATTAGCGTTATTATTAAAGAAGATTATGTTTAAAAAACTAATTTTTTATACGCATTTTGATTATAGGTATTTGATAAGACTGGTACCTTCAAGTTTCAATTTGGTGTTCCTGGAAAAGAAGAAGGACAACTATGGTATCCTCGAAAAGTAGCTGTTATGAGAAATAACGGGAAATTTGTTGTGTGCGATCGCGGAAATGAGCGATCCCGAATGCAAATATTCACGAAGAATGGTCATTTTATTAAAAAAATCGCTATTCGTTACATCGATATCGTAGCTGGCCTAGCTGTTACCAGCCAAGGACACATTGTGGCTGTTGACAGTGTGTCGCCAACTGTGTTCGTAATCAGTGATACCGGAGACCTCTTAAGATGGTTTGATTGCAGTGACTACATGCGAGAACCAAGTGATATTGCTATAAGTGGTAAGCGTCGTTCTTTCTTTTTGTTTTTTAATCTTTTGTATTTAATAACTTTTTAAAATATAAAAATCCTATACACGTGGTGTTTCAGGCAAAGAATATTTTGTGTGCGACTTTAAAGGACATTGTGTCGTCGTGTTCAACGAAGATGGTAAATTTTTGCGTCGCATTGGCTGTGAGAATGTAACAAACTTCCCTAATGGGATTGACATTAGCGACGCAGGAGATGTGTTAATAGGAGATTCGCATGGTAATCGTTTCCATGTAGCTGTCTTCTCTAGAGCTGGTTCTTTAATTTCCGAGTTTGAATGTCCATATGTAAAGGTACATATTTTTTACATATAAATTTACATACATATATTTGTATATGATTAATATTTTTGAACGATCTAATTGCTGGTAATAATGTGTCGTTGTACTAAGCAATTAGACGTGTTTAATAAATATTTGCATTTCGTCTCATTTGACTTCTCAAATTTTCATTATTGCTATGTTATATCTTATAGGTGTCTCGATGTTGCGGATTGAAGATAACTTCGGAAGGATATATTGTAACATTGGCCAAAAACAACCACCATGTCCTTGTGTTGAACACTCTTTATATATTGTGAAGTGGAATCAGCGAGTAAGTATGTTGTAACTTCCTTCTGCAAGTGAAAACCTCCTTGGAAACTGCTCTCAACGAAAAATAAGAAAGACATTGCCCAAGGCATTGGGTTTCGAATTTTGGGCCTATTGAAGCAATAGATACAAGTGCAGCATGCAGCTTTAATAGTTGTAAAAATAATAATATTAATGATAATGATAATGCGTCCCCGTTATATGAAAGTAAATACTGTTGAAAAAAATGCAGAAAGATAATGTACGTTTCCGACCAAACAGTATAAATAGTAACTTAGCAACTTGAATTTTGGTAAACTGCCAAAGTAAATTAAATTAATTAAGTAAAACCCAAGTTTTAAAAAAGAGAGAAGCAGTAAGCTATGTCAACCAACCGACAAATTGAGTCGCTTGTAGTAGAGAAAGCAATTTACAATGGCCTTCCGTCAAAAATTGGTTGTTGTACATCATTTTTGACATGTCAGTATTTTAAGTATGTTTACAAATCAAATTATTCTAGTCTCCAACGAGCACTTTTTATATATATATGATATAATTTCAATTCGTGCTCGAAAATAAGACGTTCTCGTCTTGAGTTTTATTAATCTGATAAGAATGTTTGTCTTCTTAGCCCTAACAGACGCTTCAATATATAAGAGTGCACAGATAATATTTAAAAGAAGAAAAACTTTTTCCTTTGTAAGAACTTCAAAGTGACTAAAAACAAAAAAAAAGACACTCGGCAAGATAAATTTTACGATGAGAAGGATCAAAATTTTCCGCTTAATAGAAAAAAAAAATGAAAAAAAAAAAAAAATACGTTGCATGCTGCGAGGTAGTTGGTAGTATACTTCCTATTCTTATCATATCGTAACTCTAAAAGAAGGGAATGAAAGGATACTCCTCATTGCAGCAGGCACCGAATGCTTAACAAGAGCTATATGTTCCTCATTTCTTTCTGCGCGTTTGAAGAAAAAAAAAAGATAGTTGAGAACATTTTAATATAAAAACAACGTTAATGTGCAAGGAATAGATTATGGTATGTTGAAAATCAAACATTTAAAATCTTATATAAGAGAAAAATGTCAGAGAGAGAGAGAGAGAGAGAGAGAGAGAGAGTAATACTTTGAGCGTAAAAACAAGTGAAATAATTATTTACATTTACGAGAAACAAATCGAGTAGATCCCATTTGTGCATTGTTAAAATTTAGACGGGACACATAATGTGGTTACAATATTTACTCAGGATGCTTTATTATGGTCCACCATATAAATATGATATATATGCGTGTGTGAATTATTGGTTCGTGGTGCTAGTGAATAATAATGTATCCATGTAAATGTATATTTGTTATGAAATTACAGAAATCCTTCCCGCGCATTTTTTACAATGCAAGAAAGGGAACGATTTCGTGTAATAAATTATTATATATGGTTCGTAAGTACATATATATATTATATATATATACATACCACCGGTATCATAAGGACGATACTTTATCTATACATATAAAAAAAAAAAAAAAAATAACGTACAGTTTGCTATAAACAACCTCTATTTGTGTATATATTAACATAATCCATGATGAAGAGAAAAAGAAAAACCACATGAGACACATACATATATAGAAATACACATATTTTTTAGGGTTGTTTACATGATCAGCCTTAAGATTTGATTGAACTAAAATGCAATGTGTATATATAACATGTACGTCGGATATTTGGCAGATTGCTACACTGTGTTACCTTACATTATCTACAATAATGTTTAATTACAAATACTATCTTGCCATACCAAATGCTAGGTAGCACATCCATATACACAATATATATATATATTATCGGATTCGTTTGCATACAGAAAAATTATTGATAAACGTCTGATTTTCATTATTCTTGTGAAACAAGTAACAAAAAATTAGACGAACGAGAAAGATAAACTAGAACAAACAAAAAAAACGGGCAGTTAGGAGGCTATTTTAAAGTTTGCGCGTAAAAAACATCGGCATTAGAAAAATTGCACGAAGCCTACATACATACACCTAAAAATAAAAAAAATAAAAAAAAAAAACTAATCAGTCGTACTCATCTCTCGTATAACGTTAGAAGTTTTAATTTTATATATAAAACAGAAAAAAAGAAAAGAAAAAACTAATTCTGAAATATTTAATAGTCATGGTTATAGCAGAGTTATATAAATAATGCCTGTGATAATAGTATCGTCAGGATAAGTTGTGTCCTTAAAGAGTCTCTGATGTTGTTGCTAGGTAAATATTGATTAGAAGTCTATCAACGTGAGACAACTATTGATGCCGTCTGGCAGGGTGTTATTACAGGCACAAAGACACCGTACTGCGGACTCGTCGATCGTCTCTAATGATATACGTTAAATATAAAGAAAAAAAAAAGATATTCAAAAAGAGAAAAATGTTGCAAAATTTTTGCCAGTCATATTAAAGAAACTCATATTAACGAATGGATGACCATTAACGAGAAAAGAAGAGGGGGGTCTTTTACCTCACAAAATTATTATATTACGCTCACCTTATATATACTTCAATATTTTAGTATAGATTTACTCTATTTACATATTTTTATCTGTGGAAGACTACTTGGCTAATTTTAGGCCACTGTTGAAATTCACCCCTTATTTGCCTTGATGTTTAAATTACAACAATAATATAAAAAAAAGAGAGAGAGAACGAGAATTACTTGTTACGTGAATGGTAATTGTGATAGATTTTTTGATGATTTTTACAATCTCAAAAGTCTTATTATCCTAATATGTATAGAATTATATAGTCACTCTGTACGTAATAGATAAACTTTGCTTATATTGTTAAACTAATAATAAAAAAAGCTCTCATATGAAACTTTATTCACACACTAAACAGTTTTACAACTGACGGTGTAATCGAAAAAAAAAAAAAAAAAATCATATTTTGAATATGCAATAGGTTTTCTGTGTATCACCGTAGCAGTATACTATTTTTATTGCTATACAAACTTCCAAGGCCTTTTTAGGTGCCACAGATTGTCTCCGACATAATTTGAAACGGAATTCTCTATATTTTTTTTGTCACTTTACTTACTCTCACAACCAAGAATTTTTTTGATACGAGAATTTCAATTACGATGCGGTTTTCTTTGATAAGTTTTTGTAGTCGTCATCTGTTTTTTATTTATAAATCAACGTTGTAAATTTCTAATTCAAAATTTTGCTTTGAAGAAAAAACCAGCTGTTTTACAAACCAACTATTTTACGATGACAAATTTTCTTCACAAAATTAAGGAAGACGAACACTTTAAGCTGCTCTATTTCATATATATATACATACATATATATATGATCTGAATTGTGAGATACAATACTTTGTCAATCGTAAAATATGTCGTGTACTTGAGGAAAAAAATTGTTGCTATATCTCACACACAAATATGTTCCTGATTTCGAAAAGAAAACATATATATATGTATACAATAAGAAGTTTACTGTTCATAAGCATTAACGAGACATCTATATACAATTATATAAATAATAAGATTATAAACACACATGACACACGACATATAACTGAATTCTAGCCTACGGTTAATCATAGTCTTCCTAGAATCCTAAAAAAAATATGACTTTGCTATATTGGATTAGGGCATGGCCAATTAACATTATATAGCTGATTATTAATGAAAGAAGCGTAACAAAAAAAAACGAGTTATCTCAAAACAGAGAGTGCGCAAAAATTAACACACCTCTGTATCTCTCATTTCACCGTAGATGTGTGGATTAACGCTTAAATTCTGTGCAATTTATTTCGGTTTGTATTTTTCATAACTTGAGAGTGCACACAATTTTGAATTTACAAAAAAGGAAGATCTCTATATATGATCAAAAGCAAAGGAAACGTCATATAGTTCATTAAAAGCGCGTTTTGCATTATTTTTGTAACGATTGCTTACACATTTTTTATACATATCTAGAATTTTGAATTCGATTAAAAACAAAAAAAAATTCTCTCATATCTACAATATTTATACATCTTCTGAACGAAGTCAACTGTCACACTCATTAAGCGACTATTCTAAGCTGTACTGTTTTATATTTTTTGACATTTCTCGGGTATACATAATGCAACGTGTGTTATAAAGTAATTCAATATTTTTATTTCTTACTCCGCAGTCTTATATACATGAACTTATATATTGTTACTTTTACGCAAGCACTGTTGTGTTCGATTGGCTGTTTCCGACGCTGTTTGCAGCGTTACTTATTTGGATACGTTAGAGATCACACCTGTGTCTTTCGGCAGGTATTGCTACGAGCTTGCTATTTTGATCTATTACATTTTTTTTTCTTTTTTTTTTTTTGTATTTACGCGATTCAACGAAAACGGAACTGCTTCCATAAACGTGTATTTGTATTATTTATTATATATTGTCCTGTTTAATTTATTTTATAATTTTCTTGATAAAGTTATATTAGTTGTGTTCTTTTCTCGTTTATTGTCTTTGCTTTAAATTTTATTGTTGTCGTCATTTTTTTTCTTCGTTTCAAATACTCAATTTGAGGTGGGATGACAACGAAATATTATGTATACGTTGGCTTGTCATATTACCTCAGTGCAAAAGATAGAAAAAAAATGATTAGTTTGTAAAGATTATGACAAAGTATTGAGAGAGAGACGTGTTGATGATTCTACTTAAATGGATTTAATTGCATTCCAAAAAGAAACAAAATGTAAGGTCGATCATTTTATCCTTCACTTTACACGGAATAGAGAGTTAAATTCTTTAGTGCCAAAACACACAGACTAATCAGAGTATTTATATATAACGTGTATATTACTCTTTTACTCTATATTTGTTTTATTTTTTTTTCTTGTAAGTTTATATTTTATTCGTCTTTTTTGCGTTCTCGCGTCGTGTGGGTATCGAAGTTCTTAGAGTAAGAAAACAAAAAAAAATTACGATTAAATCCTTGCTTAGTCAGTTAAAGTACAAATATTTAATATATATTCTATCTCTTTAGGTGATAAGTAAAAACGCGGAAAGACGTGTTACATGGCGTATATACTGTTACTTGGTTTCATTCCTCAAACAGCACTAGCTTTATTTATTTTGCATTAGTTTACTCGATGTACTCTACTTAACAGGCTGAGAGAGAGGGAGAGAGA
>QVNZ01027418.1:0-45250 GCA_014825645.1 Pseudomyrmex dendroicus
TATCTATTTAGATCTACTTTATATCTATTTAGATTTAATTAGATCTATTTTTCCATTTTTTTTATCTCATTAATTTAAGTTAGATCTACATACTTAGATTTAATCCATTTTTTCTCGGGAGTGTTACACCTATTTGCAATGTTATTAACTCTTACAAATTATCGCTTCGGTTTAATAACGACAATAAAGTTTTTGTGCAATGTTTACACTTATACAACAAAAAAATGAAGAATTACGTCAGATTCCATTTACTCGAATCAAGAAAGACACAGAAATATCTTTTATTAAATTTGCAAAAAACAGAAAAAATACAAAAAAAAACTGTTGTTTTTAAAATTTACTGTTATATACTTACTAGTATTTACTTGATTATAGACTTGAATTGTCGTACGTATTGTCTATTAATTAAAGTGTTGTTGTACATGCTCTGCCAAAGCATTTATATTGAAAGAAAACATCCTGTTACATGAGTGGCAAGATAAGAAAGGTAAGTTTAAAGTCACATATCGACCTAGCCAGGTCGTATCACTATTATTATTCTGATAGTAAGTTAATGCAAGATGTGTGTGACGCTCTATGAAGTGGCGTAATATATCGTGCAGATGTCCTGAAGTACTAAAACATACATCAGAACATATAGCGCACGTGAAACAATATAGCAATGTGTAATAGCTCCACACCCAATTTGGCAAGGAAGATATGAGGGAAGCCACGTCAGGACGTTCGTTTTCATTATCCATATCGTGTGTTTATTATATCACAGAACTTGCAATACTAAAAGTACAAGAAGTGTTTCATCGATCAGAAGTCTTCGAGAAAGAGAGCTTTGTCAAAACATGTGACTAAGGTCAAGAAGAAACAGTACACAATACAAGTGTGGAATTCTTTCTCTCTCTTTCTATCTCAGAAATTAAATAATTATATACCGAGTGTTCCAAAACTACTGAATATTTTATAATGACGGATTCTTTGGAATACATTGTAAGAAGAAAGTTTGAATATAAAAATAAGGTATATTTTACAACAAAAAACTGTCGTAGTAAATTGAATCAATGAACAATTTACTCAAAAAAACCCTTATTGCGTTTTTTATCATTAATTTACTATCGTAATAGAAATCTCATGTATACACAGTGTGTGTGCTTTCATCTTACAATTCTTTATACATATACCACATATTATGGAATATCATCGAAAAGAACCATAGACATGCGTATACATACTTATCGACAAATTGCTCGTGGACATGGCCATGTAGTTACCAATGTGCATCAACGTGGACATAGCGCTGGCGAAAAAGGCGGAAAAGCGATAACAGTTAAATTGGAGTTATGGCCGCTCTCATAATCAGTTTTCTCTCTGCTTATTTTACAGCATACTACAGCAATGGAAGGGATGCGCAAACAGCAGCAAGCAAGTGTGCGCATCCCCTTCACTACTGGTGCATGCTGTGCTTGTGCTGTAAGCATGCCAAAGAACATTGACTGGCACAGACTGGCAAGTGTACGATAACTTAGCAGAAAGTTCTTTTTTCTCTGTGAATATTATATAAAAAATATGGGAAAAACATCAAAGGATAAGCGTGACATATATTATAGAAAAGCAAAAGAAGAAGGATGGCGAGCCCGAAGTGCTTTTAAGTTACTTCAAATTGATGCCGAATGTCACATCTTTGATGGTGTGTAAGATACAAATACAAGAAAGAAGGTAAAATATGTATTGAATAATGTTAATTCTCTGTATACAGAGATATTTTCATTTCTTCTTAGGAGTGTCTAAGGCAGTGGATTTGTGTGCTGCGCCTGGAAGCTGGAGTCAAGTTTTAGCTTGCAAACTGAAGTAAATAAAATTTTTAGAAATTATATACCATAATAAATTATATATCATAATAAAGACTAATTTCTTATTTTTGATCATAAATAACTCTATATCTTTTGTTTTTTTCAGTGAAAATTACAAAAAAGCTATAGAAAAAAGTGAAGATGCTTCTCCTCCAAAAATTGTAGCAGTTGATCTACAAGCAATGGCACCTTTAGAAGGAGTTATTCAGCTTCAAGGTGATATCACCAATACCAAGACAGCAGAGCATATTATTGCACACTTTGATAATACTAAAGCAGATCTGGTCGTATGTGATGGAGCACCTGATGGTATTTATATTATTTGTTTTTTTTTATTTTGTATATTTTATTAAATTTGGACAATAAATATATACATATGTATTTTATTTTCAGTGACTGGTTTGCATGATATGGATATATTTATTCAATCACAGTTGTTATTGGCTGCTCTGAACATAACTACACACATCTTGAGACCTGGTGGAACATTTGTGGCAAAGATTTTTCGTGCGAAAGATGTGTCATTGTTATATGCTCAATTAAGGATATTTTTTCCATATGTTTACTGCACAAAACCCAGCAGTTCCCGCAACTCAAGTATTGAGGCATTTGTAGTTTGTAAAGAATATTCGCCGCCGGAAGGTTATGAGCCACACATGCTTAATCCTTTGTTGACGCATGAGCCTTGCAATTTTGAAAAGCTGACAGGAGTAAATAACGTCATTGTCCCTTTTGTCGTATGTGGAGATCTTAATCAACTGGATTCCGATACGTGTTATCCTCTGAATGTAAATATTAATATATTATTCTATTTTTTTTCGATAAATTTTTATCATTTTTCCGTATCTCATTCATATTTTATTTTATTTTATTAATTAATATTTATGCTTCGATTTTATTATTGTTCGTAGTATGAAGGGAAGGAATATGAATATCGAGAACCAGTGCAATCTCCCATTGCACCGCCTTACGAAGAAGCATTGGCTTTGAAAGGAAATAAAAAAGCTGGAGAAAACGCATTTGTTTTGGATCACAATACCGACTTTAGTGAAGCTGATATCAGTACGATAGTCGAAAACGAAAATACAATGTCTGTATTTAAGACACTCGTAATGAAAGCTGACAAAATTTCTTGTAATGATACTGAAACAACTGTTAACGCGTTAAATAATTTATCAATATCCAAAGACAAAGAATAAAATAATATACTCATATGTATCTCTTTAACTATATTTGACGTCTTGTAATCATGATTTTTACCAAATTTAAATATTTATCAAGAAAAATAATTATATATTTGTGTATTTTTAAAAACACAGTTTAAAATTTTTAAGTACATTAATTAAAACTCTTGAGACAAACTGAAGTCCTATAACTCCTATATTACCCTAAACACAAGTTTTTTTTAATTTTTTTATTTACGGCTGTATTACTTGTTACAGTTATGTCGAATATTAAGTTTAATATTCGTCCTGTTCAGAAGTCCTGTAGCCTGTAGCCAATGAGACGACGCGTATAGCTTCTTAAGATGATCTTAAATAAGATAAGATAATAAAGATCAGATTATGCGTCCTATACCTACTTTGTGTGTACGTGATTGTATATATTATGATTTCACGGACTTCTGAGATTTCTGATAACTCGTTGTTAAACTTGTTCAGTAAACATCAGATCGTGCGGCAATCGATATCTATCATGGATATGAAGAAATGGGCGGAAACAAGGGTAATTAGTGCAAGTGTGTTGTGCATGCCAGTTTCCAAAAATTTTGTCTTTTAATAGGCCGAGAGAACATGCCGTTTCTGCAACAAAGTATTCTGTTGTGTAAAATGTCGTGATCGTCATACAAATAAGGAACATTCCGACTTGAACATCAATTGTCTGCTATGCGCTTCTAAGACTCTGCCGATGCGACAGTTTGAATTTGAAAAATTGGATCTAGAGGATAAAAAATTGTTGTGTCATATAGTTGAGAAGCACTTGCCGTTGCGTTGCCAGCTGTGCAGTGACTTATTCAAGTCATTAGAAGATTTACAATCCATCGGTAATCAAAAGTGCAATTTTGAAATTTATCATAAAATCACAAACTATAGAATATATTTAGTCTTAATGACTAATAATATACATATTCACAGATATATATATGTATGTGCTGCCATTATTGACAATTATTTAATTATTCAATTATTTAATATTTAAAATTTTAACTATAATTTTTTTAGATTAAAGCTGTGTAGAATAGACATGTAAAGTCTTAAATATATATCGCATTATTCTAAAATTATACAAATTATATTCGTACGATAAAATTAAACTTACATCAAATATTAAATTTTTGTAAAGAAATTATTTATTTTTGTCAAACAAATTAGTTTTAAAAAATCTTTTTGCAACAATATATTTCATTTTTTTAAAATAAATCTTACAATTAGGCGCATGCAAGTGGAAGTCTCAACGTTGGCAGTCTTTAATATCGCCGACGGGTCTCCAACTTCAGAAGTCGAATCAGTGTCTGTTGAACGACATTGACGATAGCAGATTTATCACACCATCGGAAATCCTCCGAAAAACAAGCACGCCGATGCTTGTCGGACAAAAGACCAACTTTGAATATCATACACCTTGCGTACCAAACTTCAGCTTCAAAACGCCGAAATCAAATTCGCTATCGATCACGCAGAGTAACGCGATCTCGAAGTCGACTTCGCAGCACATTAACACCGGCGACACAGATTTCTTCACCGCAATTGATAATATAACGCCTATTTTGATCAGCAAGAGCGAGTTTTCCAATTCCGTCAGAAAACTGGATATCATGGAAGAACAAGATGAGAACGTGAATAAAACAAATACGAAGATAGTTGCAGATGAGAACCGAGTGTCTTCTACTATAAATATGGATCTGACGTCTAATGTTGACGTTGTTTTGCAAGACTCGCAGGCGTTAGATGTCACTCGCGAAAGATCGTGCAGGGCGCTGGATGTCGTGAAGAAAGTGAGGTTTTCCGATCAGTTCAACTCCCTTACGGAAATGGAAAGCCTGAAGGGGTCTTATATGAAAAACGTTTTGGATACATCGGTGGAGGAAGAGTTTTACGACGCTCATGATGTAACCGATACACGAAACACGAAAAATACAGAGGAAGATAAAAAAGAAACTACAGAAAATGCGAAGAATACAGAGGATACAAAAAATAGTCACGAACAGAGAAAGTGTTCTTTACTAGAACAACCATTGGAGAACCCTTTAGCTAATTCAAAAATTAAAATTGTTTTGAACAACACATTGAACACACAGAAAGAAAATCAGATTTTGGACAGTATCACAAAAACGCAAAAGGAAAACCAAAGTCCTAATAAGAAAATCAGCAAAGGTGACTCATCAGTTACGAATCAGCAAAATTCCAACAGGATGCTGATGATGGTAGTAATGGAGAACAATTCAGGTGTGCTTCTTTTTGTTTTTTTGTTTTTTTTGTTTTTTTTTTTGTTTTTTTTTTATTCAAATTCTGTGAAAACAATCACAATTATTATTAATTTATTTTTTTTTATATTTAGGAATGTTGAGCACCGATCTCGTGCCTTTTATTAGTTCAAGTCTGCAGAAGCTGCATGAGCAGCTTGCGTCAACAAGTTGTCAGTCGCGTCCGAGTGTGGCTGAATCTTTAGACAGTGGCAATGTACGTAGAAGATCTATCTTGAAAATGGAAATGAGCGTTTCAACTGTCGATACTTATTTAGTAAACAAAGAAAAACTTACGACTCATCAAGAGGTTCTGTCGTCCTCGTCGTTACCTGTGCAGAAATGTGAAAGTAATAACAGTACTGGATTTTTGACAGCTGTCGCACAAGCTATGAAGCACGCCTTCAAACACTTTTCTAGTGAGTTAAATTTTGAGTAACGAATATTTATATATTCGTATGTATATATATTGTCAAATATTGTTAAAGACAATAAACAAAATATAGTTTTATATAAAATAACTATAAAATTGTTTTAATTTATTAATTATTCTAATTAATATATCTTATCTCTGTTAATAATTCTTAATTTTTTTTTTTTTTTTCCTAGTTCGAAGCAATCCGACAAGAAGCATTGGAACCGAAGTAGTTGAGCAACAAGAGATTATTACAAAATCGACAACTTCACAGGAAGTATCAACCGATCAAGTCTCTACATCCTCCGTCAACAATCAGACGCGTCCTGGTAAACGAAATCGCGAAGTCAGCGAATCAACAAGAATGGATTCCAGAACTCCTCTAGCGAAACGTCACAAAGCGTGGTACACGATGATCAAAGGGCGTCAGCCGATTGACAGAATGCGGGAGAGTCGTGTGTCAAAATCGCCCAGAGGAGTATCTACAGAAACGCAGGTTTTTAGTCAAGGTTCTTTAACAGTGCGCGACACGATTATTCCGCTTCCTACTAGAGCTCATCAGTCTTCGCAAACTGAATAAACAATTCTTTTCTGTACAAAATATAAAGCATATTATTGCGTAAACAATTAAAGTAGCTAAATTAAAAAAATTGATAAAATTTGTTTGGAGAATTACATATATGTTTAAAACTTACTTATATCTATAGGCTGTCTCACTGGAAGATATTTTACTGACGGATTCTTTGAAACATTCTATAAAGTTCGTATCGAAGATTACGGATTAAGATTGAGAAATAAGCAATTAAAAATCATCAATTACAGTGTCGAAATACTAGCACTTAAAATATCTTTTGGTGGTTTTGAGACATCATGTATAAACGTATAAAGTAAAATATTTAAATGTTAAGTTATGCCTATATGTGTGTGTGTGTGTGCGTGAGCGAGTGTATATGTATGTATGTATGTGAAACGTGTGTATATGCGTGCAAACTTATTAGAGATTGATAAATACTCAAATTACATTTTTGGAGTTTTTGTTTCAATATAGAGATATTAAATATTATTGTAATCACAACACTTTATTTTGTTTTTTTTTCTTCTCCTATATGTTTCTATCGTAAATTTTGTAATAAAGAAACTTTCGTAATTACATATTATTTTTTGACTTCTCGATATCCGAATGTCAAATTCGATTTGACGGCTAACAGAAAGGACGAAGTTCGCGTTGCTTATAATTTTTGCAATTTTTGCATTTTTTTTTTTACTAATTATAATACTTATACTCAACTGCTTACAGCAAGTGACACAAACAATGTCATGTAATTTAGTAAATTTTTTTAGTAAAAATTGTGTGCAATCGAGTGTCTGTAACAGTCGGTAACTACTGTAAATCTAAAAAAGTTTGAGAACTACTGATCGTCAACGTGACAACTAAACATGTGATGTGAGGTTATGTAGAGCAGGATGCAAAGCGTGCAAAGTAGTTAAGACTAGCGATAACAAATAGTTTTTGCTCGAAACAATAGGATTTTCTCTAGTTAATATAAAAGGGTATGTCACAACATAAATTAATATTTCTATTTACAATTAAGAATGTACCAATTTCTTCATTTTTACATCACATATATATGCGTGTATACATACAATGAGTTGTATAGGTTATGAGTTTTTGACTGTGGTTTTAGATTATACATAGAATATAATGTCCTCGTGGAAGAAAGCTGCGAAAGCGAGTCAGAAGACTCATCGAGAACGTCACCAGCCAGAAGCTCGTAAACATCTAGGTCTGCTGCAAAAGAAAAAAGACTACATTGCCAGAGCTAGAGACTTTCAAGAGAAGCAAGCAACGCTCAAGCTTCTGCGAAAGCGGGCGCTGAACAAGAATCCAGATGAGTTCCATTTTCATATGATTAATTCACAACTAATTGATGGTATTCATAGAGAAAAGGACAAAGAAGATCACCATACACCTGAGCAGATCAAGTTGATGGAAACACAAGATTTGAACTATATAATTTATAAAAGAAATATTGAAACAAAGAAGATAGAGAAGTTGCAGAACCAGTTGCACATGCTTGATGTAGCTAATGAGACACCAAATCAACACATTTTTTTTGTCGATGATGACAAGGAGATAAAAAATTTTAATCTTGCTAAGAGATTAAACACACATCCAGCGCTTCTGTCTAAACGTATCAATCGACCAACTCTAAACGCACTTAAGAATATGAAATTGACAGAATTAGATGAAAAAACTATCAGGAAGTTTGAGCAGGCAAAACATACAGCTTATAAAGAATTAGAAAAAAGAATTAACAGAGAACGCGAATTGACGATTATACAACAAAAGCTAGACATTCGTAGAGCATTAAAAGATAAAACAGTTACGAAACCAAAATTAATTAAACAAGGTTCGAAAGACTCTGCTCCAATTTATAAATGGAAGTATGAGAGGAAACGGTAACTTTTTTGTATCGTGAAATTTTTTTCTAGTTTTATGTGTAATTATATATAATCCATACTTATTTGCAATTGTAATGAATACTGAGAGTAAAGTTTTGTTAAAAAACAAGTTTGTGGTTTATCAAAGTCTATTGTGTTTTTAATACATAAAATTTATTTGTCAAAAAAATATTCTTAGAACAAATCGTCATCGTCGTCATCATCATCATCATCATCGTCATAATCATCACTTTCGTCATCGTAATCGTCAGCATCAGCATCAACATTTATGCCTTCCGGAAGAAGTTCAACTTGTCCTAAACCACCTCCATCCTCTGGCTTTAAAATGGCTAATCCATTTGCACCAAATCTAAGACAGTCTAGGCTAACCTGTGGGAATAAACATGTTACATATTATGAAGCAAGACTTTCTCTTTCTTAATGTGTAAAAAATCACATGATGAGTATTAATTAATTTAAAGGATACAAAGTTGTTATTTGTTATTAGTAATAATGCAATACATATTTCTTGACAAAATTAATATTATATATTTGACCTTAAATAATATAGTATCTCGAAACTTTCCCTCCATATTGACACACAGATGGATATTTCTGCCTTGAAAATATATGTTATAGAATCTGACGCACGCTCGGATAACCGGTACTCTTGGAACAGGAACGCATATCGGTCTAGGATTCTTCCCTAGTAGTACAAAAAGATAAATGAAACAATATTGTTCTATTTGAAAAAATTTTGATCTAGAAATGTATTATTTTAATTTAAGAAAACTTCCGATTAATCGGATGTTGATTTACATTTTACACTGTCGCTCTTACCAGAAACAGTTCTTGTGTACAGATCTCTGTCATTCATGGAAATTTTAGCGGTGAAGCTGAACTCATCAGCATCGTATGTAATGTTCACACAAGCCTTTTGCTTCCACGTGTCGTACAGAATTTTCGAACAACATCCGCAAACACTACCGCCGCACTGACAAGGTCCCTGTCTGGTCGCAGTGACTATGCCATTTCCCGATGCTGAAGAATTTGTAGCTTGTCTCAATAGTGTCGTCAATTCTTCCAGAGCTTCCCGCGACGAAAGTCTTTCAATCTCACTGCTAATGATTTTTGCTGTTGAGAGATCCTCGTCACTAGTCAATTTCAGAAGCAAACTCGATCGCACGAGAAAAGCAATCAGTAACGGTAGCAACCAGCATGTGACTTTCATCCTGTGTCCTTGATCTTACCCGGCGCTTAATCGAGATGAGAGAACATCTTCTCGAGATGTGCTCTTTGCAGGACGATCGAAACTCGACTGGCCGGTTAACAGTTTATGTTGACCCCGTTTTAAGGTGAAATTTAGGCTTGACTGCGACTTCATTCGCATTTTGTGAATTACTAGAACTTATCAGAAAAAGAAATAGTAATGTTCTCAAATGTTGACAAGTTTCACAAATCGTGTAGATTGTTATATGACAAAAAGCGATTTAAAAAATACAGGAAACGATTTTAAGTCAAAGTGTTATAAAGCCAATTGTTATCTCGAAATTAATATATGTAATTGTATTCTGATATTAAATAATGCAAAATGTTAAAACAATTTATAATAATTATTATGACAATTATATTATTGTCTGGAATATTCCAGTGTTAATGCGAATGTTATATTTTTTATTATACTTCTTTTGATATTTTATGAGACATTCTATCTTTTGTTAATCATACCTGCACATTCTAGTTAACACAATGTTGATCTATAAATACGATATTTCGAACGATTATGACTAGACAATCTTAAGTGTTTAACTCTGATCCAGTGTCACTGAAGAGAAACCAGAATCGAAACGTATGGGAATCAATATGTAAAGGAAATTGTTGCGTAAAAAAACAAAATATCAGCAACTGATTTTTATTTGCCTTTTTTGTGGATTATAATATATATTATTGTGTCTCACAAATATTTTATATTACACACATATACATACATTATATTTTATATATATATAGTAATAACAGATATTTAACTGTAACAAACAAAAGTCATAAACTTGTTTAACAACGTATAGTAATTGCAAATATACATGTATATTATAATTATATACATGTATTGTAAATACATATATGTTATACTTTTAACTGTCCGATGTCATCATCATCTTCAGAAGGCGTATTCGATGAATTATTATTTAAATAAGGATCTGGTTCAAAGTTCACCTCGTCATATACTTCTATCTCGCCCGGTTTTGTCTGAATTACTTCACTACCGTTTTCCGGCTTCATCCAAGAAATTCCGTCCGAACCAAATTTCACGCAGTTAAAGTGCAAGACCAATATCGGCCAGTTTACTATGCGTGTCTCAAAATCTATGCACACGTGTAGATTTTTTCCGGACGTGCAGAGATTGAAGAAGCGCACGCAGAGTGACACGAAGGGAAAATAAAAAGGCATGCAAAGCGGCGCAGGATTTTTAGCTGTAAATCGATTTATTGGAAGTTTTCTATCTTTAGAAGCAAACATCACTCTTTTATATAATATTGAGATAATAATAAATAAATATTAAAGAGATGTGATATTATTCTTTGCATATTAAAATATATTTGCAAAAGTGTGTCTTATATAATCAAATTTAAACAATTTACTCACCAGAGAAAGTAGAACTAAAAACTACTTTTTCGTTTACTGTCAAATTTAGTCGAATGGCGAAGTCCTCGGGTACGTAGGTGAAATTAATACAGGAACGGTGATTTAAGTTAAAGACAGTCACGTTGATACCGGTACAACAACTACATTCTAGACCTTCACAATTGCATTTTATTCCACGAAAGCCAATCGAAGGACTAAGGAAAGGATTACGACTGGTATCTTCAAGTTCCGCTTTCAATCCCATTTGTGTATTCGGATCGTAATATATCATGTCAAATTTGGATATGTCTGAAAAAAAAAGCAATTTTTTGTCATCTAAATGTACATATTCTGTTTAAAATAATAAATAACGATTATTTGCATTTATCTCTTCACCAATAAAGCCAATGCCCGCGCTGACATCTTGGACCACCAGAACCAGAAGAGATAGGTAAAAACACTTGTGTAACATGATCGCACAACCTTCACGCTTGAACGCTGACAGCAGACTGGAATTGGGCACGTATTAAACATCATCTGCTGAAACGTATTTATAAGCTCATTACTTATGCATCAACTTTCTTTACAAAACTATATCAATATGCTCAAGTGTATGTACATAGCCGCAATTAAAAATTGGTGACGATCAAGTTGTGAGATAAAAAAAAAAATAAAAATTAGGTCATGATTTAGTAATGGTCATGAGTTAGTAATAGAAAAAAATTACTTCTTTTTATTTAAAATATAATAAATGGTGTCAAATTACTTACTTCAGAGACAGAAGATGATATTAAAAAGATGATATAATTTTCTCAAATCAATTTAAATTCTACTGCTCTACTTAAAATTTATTTTTTTATATTAATCTGATGGGGTACATTATAACTTGCAACAAATGCTTAAAAAAAGACAACTTACACAAGAATATCTAGTAAGATTAATAGATATAAGGGAGCACAAAAAATACTGTGTAAATTATATTTGTTTAATTTTATTTAATTACAGTGCGTCAATAAATACTTAATTACGAACAGTAAGTCATAAATATTTGCTCTTAACAAATAACGATATGCTAATCGAGCAAGTTATTATGGCTGAGGTCACAAATAACTCATGTGTAAATCTGTCTTGATAATTCATTCATCATTTCTCAACAACAAGTCTCACATTACAAATTTGTGTTTCTTAAATGTAAAGATTTTGTCACGCAATTCTGTTTGAGTTTTTTTTCAAACAAGTCTCTCTATCTTCGATGTAAATTCTCATGTCAGTCTTCATTTTGATAAAAAAACAAGATTGTATAAGGGGAAATTATGATAGTGAAATAATAAATTATTATTTGTTAACAATAAAAAATTATAAAATTATATACACAAAATTTTAACATATAACAGTGTCATGTATAAAACAATTAAAATGCAAAAATTAAAAAATAATTCTTATAATTTTGAACGTTAAAAATAAGTTGCACTATCACAATTATACCAATTCACTGAATTTATCTTCAATAAATTTTTGTTTATCTGACAAATTGTTTCGAGTTTTGTCAAGATAACAAAAATTCGCGACAGATAAAGACAAGCTTCTTTCGACTTCCAATTATATCCTACTGACTATACAGCTCTGTACACTTCAAAGTCTTGTGATCTTGCTCTGACGATTTCCACTAGGATGTCTCTCCCTTGTTAGAAGATCCAGACCGTCATTTTCATTGTTATACTTTCCAGCAATAGTTTGATTTGTCGCTTTTTCTGAGTCTTTCTTGCTCTTCCCGGTGTTTATAAGAGCGCTCAACATGGCATCTTCTTCCTCGTCGTCATCGTCATCTAGTTCATCAACAAAATCCTCGGCCTTTTCGTTTTCATCATCATCGTGCTCTTCATGTTTTTCGTCGTCCACTTTATCATCATCCTCTTCGTCTAAGTCTTCATCGTCCTTATCGTCATCGTCATCGAGAATTTCGTCGTCTTCGTCATCAAGATCGTCGTCATCGTCATCTAAAATATCGTCGTCATCAAGATCATCGTCTTCATCTTCCTCGTCTTTGACAGGTTTCTTCGGTGGTTTTTCAGAATCATGAATGGCGTTGACGCTGGTCGATGTCACAGTCGGTTTCTTCTTCTCCCCGACAACTCCTTTCTTCACTTTATTGACACTCGTCGGATTGGGCTTCGCAATATATGTGACCTTGTTAGAAGCTTCTGTAACTTGTTCTTGATTTTCATCAGTGCTGCCTTCGGTGTTACTTTCGGTGTTGCTTTCGGTCAGATCGGTATTTTTATTCTCTTCCGTATCTTTGTTTTCTTCGTCTGTCTTATGAGTGTTGTCTTCGTGCTCCTCATCGTTGTTTCCAAACTCGTCGTTGGCAAAAGTAGACAAGTCGTGATCTTCAATCGGCGCGGAAGTTGTTGGTCTCGTTAAAATTGGTATAGTAAATTCCAATAATGGCGCTATTGTCGTGGGTCTAGGTCTTTTCGTGGTATCATCGTCGCCGGTGAAGATGTCCAACAGAGCACTGAAACCCAAGATATCGTCCTCGTCATCGTCATCGTCGTCTGATTCTTCCGCGTTATCGACTCCCGATGCATCGGGAACAGAATTCGCGGAAGGTGTATCGTCCTCATCGTCATCGTCGTCATCGTCATCCGACCCGAGGCCGAAGAAATCGTCGTCATCGTCGTCTTCATCTGAAATTTCCGTCTCGACAACCGGAAGTGGTTCGGCTGGTCGGAGTTTCAAACCATCTGGACCGAATCTAAAGTTTGAGATAAAATATTACACATTTGGTGACTTTTTTGTTACATATTATTTCATAATTTTCACAGAGAATACAAGAATATTTTTATTATTATTCTAATACCTGAAACAACTAACGCGAAGACTTGCTTCCAATTCAGTAACCGACTGCAATTCTAGACCAAGGCAAGCCTTGAAATGTTTCTTTGCGTCTCGCTGGATAGAATAAATTCTACCGCAGAAATGAGTGAAGCCACCCGGTAGCGGTACGCATACAGGCTTTGGATTTTTACCTAAAATGCATAATTTTCTCTCTTTCTCAATGAATTCAAATTATTTTACATAATACAGTTTAATATAAAACAATTCGCAATTTATGCTAAGATGTGTAATGAAATTAAACTAGAATAAAACATACAAAGTGTCTCACAGCTATTGCATAATATTTAAAGAGTAGATTCTTAGAAACGTTGTATAACAAAAATTTTAATACAAAAATGGCTATATAATAGTTCTTAAAATATAAGCAATTAAAGACCACACTAATTGCAGAGCTGACATTTCTGATAATCGTTATCATTACTGCACATATTTACCGTTAACGATTGTGCTGGTTAATATATTGTCGCCGAAGCTCAGTTGGACTGCCAAATTGTCACCCTGTAGATACTGCAAAGAAGCGCATCCTGAAAATATATAATAGCAATAAAATACAGAATAACAAGATAATATATTCTGCCCGCGTTTTTGCTGCACTTTTCATTTTTCTTTCACATTTAATTTATGCGAGTAATTACCCGGTCCTTTTAGCTGTACAACCGGTATGTGAAAGTCCCGGCAACAGTTGCAGATATTTTCGTTACAGGTGCAATATCGGTTTACATTGTCGGTTGCTTGTTTCAACGACATCGTCAGGTCCATGTCATTTTGCCTCGTGTTATCAGTGGCGCGAGCAACTCGATGTGTTGCTTCATCGCGATCTACAAATATTTGCCAAAAAAAGCAAATAAATACCACAATTGTGTTTTAGATTACAAGAAAATGCTAAAAAGTAACACACTACATGTTACAATTTTGCGTTACAAAAACACTAAATATGAGATTAATGTATATACATATATTTTCACATGTTTATTAAATTTAGTTTATTACTTTTGATTTTATATTTATTCTTCTTACCGATTACTCGACCGTAAGCTGCGAAGGCTATTAGCAAGAGAATAAGCAACAGCTCGAAAATTGTCGACAGTCGCATCCTTCCGTTTATTCTGGAAATAATGACAAGATCGCTATATTACTGTAAGAAATGTCTATTTTTTATGCGGTAGCATGTACTCCATTATAATATTTTTTTCCAAGACAACTTTAATACAAAAATTGAATGGAAATCGTACGTGTGTGAAACCAAACCATTTTACGTTCGTGCTAACAACGCGACATCCGAGATTTTAAATTTAAAAAAGAATTTCTGAATCGTGTCTATGAATATAATTTTGCTTTTTTTATAAGTTTACAAGTAAAATTGAGAATCTCTAAATATTTTTTTACAAGATTTGTAGATATAATATAAACTAACTAAAAATTCAAGTTTTTTTATGTAATCAACTAACATAAGTTTATAAAATTTTTAGAATTTTGTAAAAATATAATGTTAGTAAAATTGTATATTTGTTTCATATTCAAATACTGGAATTTATGTGAAAGCTCTTTTCGTCCAGTGAGCGGCCATTGAGATCACATTCCTCAATTTTACGCAGAGCGCGCTTAGGTCTCCACGCAACGAGCGCATTAAAAAATTTCATTGAACGTATATTTCTTTGCTCATAATTTTCTCTCTCTTCTATGTTCCGATGATTATCGTCGGCGAACAAAAAAGACATCCGCTTGTCAATCGTCGAGGATAATAATGTTTAGGTCTCTCTATTTCTTCTAATATAAAAAAAATTCAAGGTGCATAGAAATTTTTATTTTTCTGAATATAATTAGATAATTAAATATAATAATCCAGTGATAATCAATTAAGATAATCAATTAAGATAATGAGAAAATAATAAAGTAAGAAAATTAATTTGTTAAAACAATTCTTAGATAAATAATTTTTAGACACGTGCGCGCGCGCGCGCAAAGAAACGAATCTTCTTCCGGTTTCGGAAGGCGAGTTCTTCCCGTCTGTCGGCGACCGGTTGACCTAAATCCCGGTCACGGTCAAAGGCATGTGTCGGAGTAGTGCAGCTCGAAACTCGACGGATTTTAGTGGCACGATCAAGAAGACGTGCGCTTCTACGCGCGGGAGACGTCTGTCGTGTCACCGTTATAAAATACGTTATATACGGTCAAGGTGCTCGATAGAGACTAAGTTACACGATTCGGACTGAAAAGTCGATAAATCGTCGATCAATAATCGTAATACTTTGAAAAATAAACTTGCAGTTTTTGATTACGTAGAGACAATTAAAATTTATATAAATAATATACATGTTTTTGTGACACACATAATTATGCTTACTTTTGAATTAGTGTTTATTCTTATAAATTTTTATCTGTCAAATAATATTCTGCAAATATCAAGTAAAATTTCTGTCAATTTTGCATAACATAATAAAGTCTAGAAAAATTAGAAAAATATTTGTTGGTCGATTTTTTTTTTTTTTTTTATACGCGTAACACTAAAATAATACTAGTTGCACCACAAGTATAGACACAAAATACATGCATTACTAAAAATTGCTCGGAAAATTAAATGCTAAAATATTGACTTTCCGCTTGACCGAGTTGCGATTTTTGATCCTTGAATTGTATGTGACAAATCTACCCACCTGCAGGTCTTCACCAAGAAACCCAAGGAGACAGCCGTGCTCGTGCTCTCCTGCACCCTACGGCTCTTTTTCCCTGACTCTTCGCCTTCGACGGAGGCCAATGTCCAACTGAAGATGCCGCCCAACTCCCCCCAAGGTTTCTTTAAAAGTCGGTCACAGGCCACCACCACCTGCCGCCAGGCCGCTGCTAGAATTATTAAACATTCTAATGTTCTCTAGGTAAATCAAAGAAGCGATCCCGCACCAATCGTCGCATCGCATTCTTCCGATATTCCGTCGTCCTTCATCGGACGAGGATGATGTCGTCGTTGTTCAGACGATGAAAGCGGACCCACCTCTCGATCTCTCTCCGCGAACCGGATAGTGCCAAGCGGTCCACGGATCAATGAAAAGAACGCCGGATGATTCAACTCATCCAAAAATATCCGCGAGGGAGGGGAAGTCACGTCGATGACTTCCGTCATTCGTTAATTGCGTCCGGATTCCGTTAGAAAAAGCAACAGGCGATGTCACACATTCGTTCACATGGAATATTGTCGTAAGAAAACTAAGCAATAAATGTAATGTTTAGAGTAAAATTAAATTAAATAAAAATATAAGAAATAAAATTATGTTAAGTGTAAAAGGATGAGTATAAAAAGATATCGCGAAAACTGTTGCTTCTCGCAAAAGCTTGGAGAAAAATTTGTTTTTAAATCAGTTTTGATTTTAATGCTGGACTAATGTCATCAAATTATATTGTAGTAAATTAACACATTAACTGTAACATAAACAACAATTGGAAATATTATATCTGTGAGATTATATTTCAATTGTCCTATTTTCTAAGTTTTCTCACTTTCTAATTTTTTCGTGGAAATTGCAATTGGTCTCTACGACGCCGTAAACTCATACGAGTCGCGAATACGCGCTTCGCGACACAAATTCTAACCGAAGACCCACTTTCGTCCGCGTCCAGTCTCCGCGGGTGTCTCATGTCTGAGAGAAGAAAGAGGAAAAATATCCGGAACGCGCGCGGCGTTCGACTCGAGTGTAGTGCGAAATTAATGTAGGCGCTTCGCTCGTTCACGTCCGTTCTCCTCACGTGGAACTCACTCAGAACGATCCGCAGAATCGCACTGTTTTGGCAGTTAAGGAGGGGCCTTTCTCCGGTTAGTGGGTCGAAGAAAGTAGTGACCAGGAGTGGTTCACCTTGACTAATATTTGTCTCTCCGTTTATTCTCCGGTCCGTTTGGTCGCCGATAGCGATGTGATGTCAAGTTCTATCGGAACCTGATGATGGGACATAAGTCGAAGAAACGAGACGAATAATCCGGCAATATATGTGGGCCATCCCGACCGGGCGGGGGCAAACAAGTTTTTACGTAATGTTGGGATAATCATCGTCGTTCGGTTGCTGCGCCTTCTTTTCTTCGCAATTGCATCGTTTGCGTGAAAAAAACCGCCCGTATCTGAACACATAGTATAAGCCTATCTTAAGACGGATTGATTCGCGTGACAGCAACATTGATGTCTCGTGAGAGAACTATTTGTGCAATTATCTAACCGATAATAGTTTCCTGGCGATAATCGGTGATAAATTAAATTGTAGCCTGGTTATTCCTGTGCGGTTGCATGTAATTACATAATCTGGAAAAAAATCGCAACTTGATAGCGCGGCATAGGTACCTGTAATTGTAAAATTAAACTGTAAACATATCTTTATTACATCGAATGGTGTTTTTGGTTAATAAAGTTTTTCGATAAAAGCAGAGCGATGTGGAAGTTCAAGTTTTGCAAACAAATTAGATCTGTTCTAGCGTGAAACGTTTGGTTCGAGAGAGAAAGAGTTGTCTTTTCACTCAGCCCACTCTTGTGGTCACGTCAGCACACATTTCGCTCCATTTCTCCTCGCGCAGTCACGCGCTAACAGCGCCCACGCCTGTCCGTGGAAAAAGAGCGCCGGTGTAATCGATAGGCCGGAATCGTAAGTGATTTTATGGCAAGACGGCCTATCGCGACTTTTCTTCAAAGCGGTGAAAGCCGAGAAGAAGGTTTTCGCGCGAAGAAAAAGAAACGTTCGGCGATGCGTGTGTTATTAAATTAGAAAACGCTCGCGCGCAAAGCAAGGTCTTGTTTTGGACGCGTAGAGAGTGTTCTTTAGTTTGCGAAAATTTTGCGCAAGTAATGCGCGCGCGGAGAGCAACGCACAAGAAATCGGTAATGTTGATAATTAAATTCGAAAGTGGAGCGGATTTGTTTCGATACTACGCACAATTAATGTTCAACGAAAAGAGATTAAATCGTCTTTTTTTATCACAATGTCAATCTTGACAACAGAAAATTTGTCGACGACGACATTTTAATGGACGTTCGGCTTCACGGTGAAGAATCGCGCGAAAGCGTGAAGATGCTTATGAGGTGACAAACTATACATCTTTATTTCTCCGCTTTCAACAACAATTCAAGAAAATTGTACATCTGTTATGGTAGCTAATATGTTTCCGAAGCTTCTGAAGATCGTCCTCTTTTGGCATCATGCCGCGGAAAATAGTAGTCCAACGTCTTTCGTCCCTCATTCGAACCCCCAGAGACACGACGGTGTCGCGGAGGGGCACGGCGCCTCGTGGGGCACCTCTGGTGGTGTAAGGAGGTCACCCGGTCACCCAGATGAGGTTCCTTGCCCGCCGCGCGATTTGCATTATCCCCTCGTCGTATCGTTGTTAGGCCGGACTGGGGTGCCCCACCGTCGCAACGGTCCTGACCAATCCTGTCCCATGTGCCGACTGTGGGACCGGTCGGCGATCCGACACCCGCGGTACCGGCGCCGTGTCCAGATTTAAGCTTCTTCTTTGCCAGGCGAGATCTCCAAGAGAAGATCATCTTACCTCGCGCGCCAGTCCGTTCGTCTCTCGCGCGAGAGCACGAACAATCCCGCGAGCGTCAAACAATCCGATCGTTCTCCGCCGGAAAGAGAGCGCAAGTGAACGAGCAACAAGTCTGGAGAACATCATGGCTTTGAGGGCCACGATCTTGGTGCTGATGGTTACGCTAGTGGTTGTCGCGTCCGCTGGATTGCTCGGTGAGCTAATTGGATACAATGTGAACGAAACGCGGCTAAGAACGTTGCTACGACCTTTTTGCGCGGGTGATTTCAACGCGCGCGCGGCACGTGTTTCTTACGACTGTCAGGATGATTAAGATTAATAGTGGCGTTGCAAATTCGCACGATAAATCATTTTCTCTTTTGAGATTAATTGTTAAGTTAAGAAATATATTTCAAATTAAAATTTAGTAATTGAAGCTACAAACACACACACATATGTTTTTTAATTTCATTTTTAGTTACGTCACTCGACTACAAGCTCGCTTTTCTCTTTATCGTGCGTAAAAGTTGACAAAAGGTTCTAAAGAAAAAAAAACTGTCTAACTCGATCTAACAATGCGCGAGAAAGTCAGTCGATAAAAATCTACGTTGGCACACTTAGCATCCGGGTGTAGTTCCTTGACCTATTGGTCTCGCAAATAAACGCTTTACGAGTGTCATAACTCGATTCGTCATCTCGGTCTTTGTGGGAGAATCCGAAAGAATCTTTGTGACGCAGTGAAACGCGTAGAAATTCGGCTTCCATTTGAACTTTCGATTGGCGGCTACTTTCGTTTTGTTCCAATTTCTCTGTTACGAGTTTCTCTGCCGTCCCTTATCTTACACACATACACGTGTGTTTCCTGCCCGCAGAGACCTTGCTCTCGTGGGATCTGCCGGAGGTCGAGGGGAGATCGGTCACGTCGCAGTCCAAGTGTCTATGCCAGACTTCCGGTTGTCTGTGCTGTGTTGACCTAAACTTGACGACCACAATTGACTTAGGCGGTCCGGCTTGCGTCAATATCAAGCAAAAGGAGCAGAACGTTTCTTTGAACTTGAGCTACGGCGACAATCCCATTCACAATGCGACGATAAGGATCGGCAAGTAGTCTCAGAAAAGATAATGACAATGAAATTTCTCGTGTTAAATTTTATTTAAATGCGATTTTTTAAATTATTATCTAACTAGGAACCTGAATAAAAAAAAACAAAAAACACTTAAAGTGAGAGAAATATTTTTATATTTATTATAATATATATAATATATATAATATAGATATAATTACTGAATTTGCACGAATATTGATAAAATTCAATTTGCAATCTTTTCTATGTACATCTTTGCAGCAAATGCGGCCAATAAGCCAACGTGCATGAATCTGCTGTCGGATCTGGCGCAGATTTGCGCACGATTTACGTCGGTAAAACAAGTTGACGTCGGTGGTTATGACGGTTGTATGGTGATCGAGCCGGCTTTGTTAGGCGCGCCACAAGCTACTTACCACATGGGATGCTTCAACTTTTATCAAGGTGTTCGACAAGTGGAAGTATCCGCGTAAGCAGCTTTGTAGTCTACTATACAGAAACAATCACAACGTTAAATAAATAATCTCAACAAGAATTCTCGTTGGTTTTGCTTATAAATATTTCCACACAGTATCACAGAGACGACGGAACCCGCCGATACCTCCGAGGATGATGATGACACCTTGAACACCGACGAACTGATCGCAGCGGTTTCCGCTAGCGCAGAACAGGGTATCGCGCTGTTCACTCAGTGGCTCGGTCTCAATTTGAATCCAAGACTAAACGTGACGAGTAAGGACAACGGGCCTCAGGAGCAGCAACAGCGAACCGAGCCAAGCACATCTTCAAGATCGGCCCGCATGATGGATATTCAAGTCGACAAAAGCGACGAGCGATTCAAGCAACTGCTGAGCGCTCAAGATAACGTGTTGAAGGGTTCGGCGACTATCGGGCAATCCAACATGGAAACTACTTTTGTCTACTCCAGACCGAGTAATTTGATAATCGGGAAGAACTCGACGGAGGAGGCCAAGAGAAGATTGGAAGCGGAGGTTGCTGTGCCGCAACATCGAGTTGTGGTGCCGAGAGAGTCCAGAAGAGGAGGCAGGGCATATAACATTCATCAACACGTCAACGAGATCTGAAGTGTAATTTGTAGCGCAGAAAGCTGCCGATCTCTGCTCCAGAACTACAATGCCGCACTAGACTATATTTGTATGCATGCACGCGGAGCTGGGCGATGAAGAAGAGAGTTTATTGCTTGATTGCAAAAATAATCTTAGTCTCACAAACTAATTCATGTGCGAGGTTTGCACGTGAAAAGTTATTCGCTTTTTTTTTGCAATATTTTTCAAACACTCTCTCTCTTACACTCTGTATTTTCATGCATTCCACTCTGTGCACATAATGTTTGAAATGTTTTACTTTTAATTGTGTATTCACAATTATTTTCTCTTAACTATTTGCACGTGTACTTTAATGCACATGCAGTAACCCAGCTCCGTCAGTACGATCTCTCGCGATTGTGATCACGTTTGCTTTCGATTTCACTCTGTGATCGTCACTTCTGTCGCGATTATACCAACTTTCAATAATTATTATTAATCAAGATCTTGACTAAAAACATACACGATCCTATGATTTATCGAGAAATATCAAATCAGTTGTGTTAACTTTGTTTTGTGATACATTACTTTTTGTGAAAGGAAAAGAAAGGATAAAAATCACGAGAGACAATGTGACGTGTTTTTTAAATAAACATTGTCTAATAATATAAACAACAAGTTGTTTTATATTATACATATTATTTATTTCTCGTTTCCGAGCTTGCGTAATAAAAGTGTGAAAAATATCATAATAATAGTTTTTTTCGCACCGCTTGTACATATGCGAAAATGCAAAATGCACTTGCTCTGCTGCAGATCGTACATAACGTCAAAAGTATATACAGAATTTTGCTGAAAAAAAAACCGCATTATGTCAAAAGATAATATTATTGAGAAGGTAAGTTTTTCCGAGTATATCATTCCACGGTATTCGGTAATTAATATTATTAATTAAAATGCTAAAAACATATACTGTTAATGAGGTTCCTTTGTTAGTTTGCTGTAGTACGCGATCGTTACGCGCGAAGCTCTTTCTCAGTGCGATATATCGAGTAAAATATGTAATTGTGTACACATGTATATGTATTTCAACGCGCAATGTTAAATAAAAACTTGTTTGACAAGGACGTTCTGTTTTATTCTTTTTATTGTAAATTATTTTTGAATGCCATCAGCTATATAATATATCAAAGATCTATACATAGTTTTATAAAAGTGAAGAAGTTTGTTTGAGAAGCGCAATATTGACAATAGAGAGAAAATGTTACAAGAAATAATTTTCTTAATAAAGAGAAAATACTTCAGGTTTGTCATGGTAAATCCACAACTGAATCTACAAAAGCGTTTACAAATCAAGTTGAGGTATTTTAAGCCAAATAAATGATATATTTAAATTTCAATTTGGACGTTGGCTTGACAAACGCGACATTTGTAACTAAAGTATTTAAGAGAGTGTTATTTATCAAATTTAAGAATATTATTTATTTGACTTAAAACTTGGTCTAGTGTGTAAATATTCAGTTGTTGTTATTTAATTTACAAAATGTTCTGTCATATCAACATTATATAAATAATAATATATTTGAAATATATAAAATTATAAATGTGAAAGAGTGAAAAATTGCACGGTCCGGAGAAAATCGGTCACAAAGTAATTAAAAATATCAAAAAATCTGGAAGACAGAGAGCTGCGATCAGCCGCTTTGGCCGGAATAATGTGCAAGTTTATAAGTCTCTTAAATCTAAGTATGTCTTACAAGATTAAGTAAGATTTTATGATCACGAACGAGTAAAGACAGTATATATATGTATGTAACTTTACGTATGTAAAATATACATATATTAGAATCCCTAAGAGAAATGCAAAAGTCTTCAAGCGGAATGTTGAATTTCTGATAAAATGTCCTTTACTTGGAAATTGTATAAGTTAAATTTTTAATTTTTCTTTTTTTCTGTTACTTTAAGATTTATGTATTAATATATCTGGAATCAATGTTTTTATATTTATGCTTCGGAGCATATCTTCGCAGTACAACATCGTCGGATAAGTAACGGCGATCTTAATCATTATTATATCTTAATCATTATTATTAATTCATGATTATATAATTATTTATAATTGTTATAATATCTTGAAAAACGAATATAAGAAATATATGTATATAATGCGTTTTGTATATTATATATAAAACTCTTTTTTTCTTTCGTCGTTGCAACTATAAGAAAAAGTTTTCAAAAAACAAAATATTACAGATCGACTAGATACTAATAATGTTGCTTCCTCTCAAAGTAAAACGCGTGTCTTGCTTTATATATATATATATATTATATATTTATACACACACCCTCTCGCTCTCGCTCTCTTTCTCTCTCTCTCTCTTTCTCTCTCTACACATCTACTCATGTCTTTCGTCTTTGTAGTAAAAATATTTTTTGGGCTTCATCTTTGGGCGATCTTCGTTAGTCTATCGTTAAAAAATAATTTGTTTCTTACCATTGCAGTAATGCATCCTTTTTTTCTTACATCGGATCGCAAAAGTCTGCATAAAAATAATTCTTCTAAGCACCATTGAAAATGTGACGAAAACCGTCGACTTTCTTAAATACTTAATTTGTGTTTAAGAGTAAAAATGATATATATACAATTAGAGACCTAAAACATAATTTGTTATTATTTCATTTAAAAAATGTTACTATCTTATGCCATTTTTAAAGTTCCTATATTTTCCTCGAACTTAGACTTTTGCGATTTTACACACATGCTTTAATTCGCTCCTCATATAATTGATACTTCGCGATCGATTTCTTTCATTTCGTTGATTTGACAAAGATAAATCTCGCTTTGCTCGTCATCAATTGTACAAAAGTCGCGGAATATTCTCGTTCACTTTATAAAAATAAATCGTCTGTTAATCACTATGTATGGAGGACTTCGTTGCGTAGTATTGTAGCTCTATATGACGTTGTTTTGCGCGCACAAGTGTTTTATTGATTATTATATACCATATTTTTTCTTTTATTTTGTATTATTAAATTTATGTTAAATAAAATATGTATATTTACGCGAATAGAAAAATGCGATTGAGCTAAAAGCTTGAACGATTCTTTGCTACATCGATATTTCTAATAACTTTAGAGATAACATTACACGATGATTTATCGATAATATTTATGTTCGATATAGTGTACATTGATCACGTTGTATGATTAAAACGCGTTTTGATTAGACAGCACTCGATTCATTTGATTATGTTTAGCAGAGAGGAGTGAGACGTTATATTTATCACATCGACTCGCTCTTCATATGTGTATCATGTTTGAAAGCGATCATCGAGATTAGTGTCAACTTTGATAAAAATCGCTTGCTTCAACAACACCTCCATTCGCGATTGTAAGCGTTTCTCACATTCACAACTTCTCTTCAAAAATTTATAGATATGTTTGAGTACGTTCTATCGAATTCTTAATAATTTAACTGAAACTTACTACAGACGCAAAAATACATACGCGCGTACTGCTGCTATGAATACTCGCAAGACGCGAAAGATCAAGTAAGTTTTTCGGTAAAAGCCGCTCGTCGCTATTTTCGTGTGACTTTATTTGACGGACTGCCTTGAAACAGAAGGATTAACCGGAGTTAGAGTCAGAGAATCCCTTTTCTTCTTGTTTATTCGACGTCCCACATGCAGAACAACGTCCCCGGCTTTCACGGACTTGAATTCGGCGATTGCTTCGGCGTGGGTCATACCGTGAAGAGGTTTCGAATTTATCGACAAAATCTCGTCCCCTGCAAACGTATCAAATTTTTTTTGTCAATTATCTTTAGCAAGATTTTAGACAAAACGTTGTTAACATGGCTTTTCTTTACCTTCTTTGACAGTACCCAGGTCAGCGGCTTGGCCGTTGGGGAAAATAGTTTTTACGTATATTCCCATGTTCCCGCGAGGACTGTCGGTGCCACCGACGATACTGAAGCCGAGTCCTTTGTGCCCGGGACCCTTGAGGAATCGGGCGGTCAGTATCGTGAAGGAAGCGCCGCTTTTGCCGGGTCTTGGCAATGTGCAGAAGCGCGATTCCTCGCCCTCTGCGCCCTCGTCGATGTCTTCGAGCTCCGAATCCGTATTCAGACCCTCGTCCGCATCTTGAGTACCCTAGAAAATTGATTCGTTCTTCTTTAAAAAAAAAACACCGCAGAAAGAAGAACACACGTGTTCTAAAATTGTGATTTTTTTATCAGAAACTCTTTCAAATGAAGTTTACTCACTTGCCAAGTTTTCAAATGAGTTCCCGAAGAGCTGGGAATGTTCGCGACGCTCCTGCTGTTTAGTCTTCTCGGGTTTCTTTTGCTAGGACTTCTTTCCACACCTAAACTAGTCGGCGCATCTTCCTTGATGCTACTCCCGGTGCTCAAGATAGTCTCGCTCGAGTAATTATTCACTTCTCCGCCGACTTTGAAGTCGATGGATCTCTTTCTAGGCGTCACTCTAGGTATGTGTATCTCTTCGAATGACGGTTCCGACTGGTTTCTGATGTTCTTCTGAAAGTGTACGTTCTCATACGAATGATCTCTCGTTTCGGAGTTGCTTCTGGCCAAATGTCTACCCACGTAAGGACTTCCTGTGACCAACTCGTCTCTCTGACTGCTACGTTGGAAGCGCACATTCTCGTAAGAGTGATTGTGCGCACCGCTGGTCTCGCGGTTTTCCGAATTGCTACGTTGAAGAACTGGTTGAATCCGCGATGAAGAAGACTTGGCGAGAAACGTCACGTTCTCGTAGAAGTCGTCTTTCGTCTCGTAGCTGCTCTCTGAGTAACTGAAGGTGTTGCCGACGAGCGGACTGGCGCAATGTGGCGAGTTCGGAACGCTACTCTCCGCCAAAGTTTCCAGGTTGTCGTGAAAAGGATAGGGCGGAAGAGATGTGGGCTCGCTCGAATCGTAGCGATTGTCTTCAAACGTTTGACTGGATGATGAGGTAAGCGGATTTGGCACATAAAAGTTAGAGGCGTTGTCTTTCTGTGGAGGAAATACCTCCGTCACGCTCAGAGCCTTCCGCTTCCTGATGCCAGCGTTGATCTTGCTGAATTTGCTGCGCAGCACGTGCTGGATGTCGGCGATGCCCTTCGTCGTGCCTGAAAATAGAAGGTAAATTTATGGAGCAGCGACATACGCACACATACAAAATTCTAATAAAATTTCAAAAAAGTTAAAGAAAGAGAGAAAAGATAAGTTTACTTAAAGATCAATCTAAACTCACCTGGCAGCCTCAAAGAGCTAGTCTGCAGCAATTTCTTTGGCGAACTACCATCCTGAAGACTCTTCGCAGCCGGAGAGGCTTCTCTGCTAGCCGGCGTCGATCTTACCGCGTGTATAACACCGCGATTTCCTCCACCCTGTATCAGCGCCTCCTGCGGCTCCGACGACTCCTGCACGGAGCATCTTCGACGCAGTTTCCGCCAACGCTGACTGATGCTCTTGTTCCACAGGTTTAAATCTGAAATAGACGAAAAGTCATTCAGGATGTGATGCTTAGGATAAGGACCATTGATTCTCGCTCAACCGAAAATGCATTTACCGCTGCGAAGTATCGTTTCTAGAAAAAAAAAATTGTTTCGTTTCCTGGTCGTCACAGGCTTTAACGACCGGAAACACTTATCTCTTCCCTGCGAGATGGTACGACATTTTTCTATTTACACGCTGAGAGATAACGAGTCGAGTCTGATGAAAAGACACGTCACGACATGGATGAATGTAACGGTAACGATAGGACACTATCGGAAGCAAAACAACATCAGAAACAGGGCAGCGACTTGTGCACGGATATGAAACATATTAGGTGATTGTTGTTCGAAAATATTATTGCTTTTACAAAATAAAATTTTGTGTATAATTATGAAAAAGTGTGTATAATTATTAAAAAAGATAAAGTAAAATATAATAACATTGTTAGAGTTTTTATAATTATATATTATTATTTATAAATCATCAAATAAATATAAACTTTGCAAGTAACGTAAGTACTAAAAAAAACCTTACTTTTTATCGAATCGTTAAAGAAAAAAAGGTATAAAAAGCATCTTCTATTCTCGTTACGTCAATTACAAAAATTCTGTTTGTCAACTCTTTATTTCCCGATTGCGCACACCGATTCTCAATTACACCTTTCATCGCAAGCTATAAATTCAAACCGTGATTACAATTCAATATAGTCTCCATGTCGCGACGTCCACGTTGTCGGAAGACGAAGAGACCATCTACGAAACTGACTTCTTCGGTAGTGTCACTCTCGCGAGGTCAATAATCTTCTTTTTTTTCCACCCTGAACTCACTCTGAAAAGCAACCTTGATCGTAACATTACGCGCGCACTGTATTACACGCGTCACTGACGTTGAAGGCTCCGTGAATTACTGACGTCGACGACAAACTTTGTAATGGAGGTGTCAGGCCGGGTCAAATTCATCACCTTAATGCATTTATTAGACGCCAATGCAATTATCGAGTCCACTTCGCGATCTTTCGAGCGTCGCGACGCGACGACGTCGGTGCGTTGCGACGCACTGACGTGCCGAAGAGCACCGGCTTGCGCCAGCCCGGGTTTACCCCGACGACGGGGTTACCGTCATCTTGTACAAAACGAACTTTCACTTCTCGTATCTCCGGATGCGCCCGATTTTACGAGGCCGCGTCGACCGGACGTTGATGCACTCCTTCGGTCACTACGCGTATGTATTGTGAGACGATGCACGGCTGATGAGCTTATGGATCGTGACATCAACTTTGGCGCCATTTATTAATGTTTAAGTATTTTTTAATACACAATATCATTAATAATATGATACATACAAGATGATCAAGAAATTCGTTTATTTACATATACGTTTATTCATTCGTTCTTACGACACTGCTAGATGTCTCCAAAAGTCAAGTTTTACATATAAAACTCTTTTATCTGAACTCTGTGGAAATTCTTCTGGAATACTTCACAGAAGATAATTTGGAGTAAAATGTGTACTCGTGTCTATTTCTTTAACTTTAAAGAAACCATTCCACTTTTAATTAAGGAAATAATTAATTAAAATTTTCAACATGTGTTCTCACAATATATGCTTGTGTTTCTCAAATTCCAATTATCTCTGTCTATTTTAACGCTCTGTTGTCTCTAAGAGATAATTTAATCCGAGATCGATAAGGTGGCGTAATCCCGGAACAAGTCGACGCTGTTAACACGGAGTGTCTTGAGAAGAGTGTGTTTAACATCCACCGGCATCACGAAGCTGCATGTAAATCCCGTATTGATCTCGTAGATTATAGAAAATTACCTTCGCCAACGATTTCAATAATCTTCTTTGTCTTAATAACATATCTTTCTTATTAGATTGGATGAATTCAGATATAGCTTTTGTGGCTTTTACACTGAGTGAATCACGTAATTGTTTTGATAGGTATCATTTTAATATCAGTTGGACTGTTTGTATCCTTGCAAAATCAGTTTGTCGTTTTTCAAGATTTTTGCAAAAATATTTTTTCCTCGCCGTTTCTTACAGAATTCAACAGATGATTTTTTTCGATCACCACACATTTGAAGAGTTTGTCCAGACATATTATCTGCAGCTTGAAGCGCAACAGTAGATGTGCAAAAAGAAGCCGATGATGTAAGTTACCATTTCGGCCCGATCAGTGACGACCGACATCAATCAGTCATCAATTGTCCTTCCTTTGCGAGACGCGAATTCTCTCGGCGATTGCCTTCGTTTCCACGTTTCGTTTTGGAAATCGCGGAGCCTACATCGCGCGCGGTCTCGGCATGGACTGAAAGGCCCTCTCGAGCTTCACGCTCACACGCTGTCATGTGGAAGGCGTCACACGCGTGTGCGTGCCGCGTGTACAACACACGTGCGCATATGTACCTGTACATACTCGGTGTCACCAAAGAAGATCTATGAATAAATGTTCAACCGAATTTCTCAAAATCAAAACTATTTTTTTTTAACTTTAAAGTTGTATTTTACTTTTTTTTTAATTTTAAAAATCAATTTGTATTCTGAGAATTTTTGAATTTACTTGAATTTATTTATTTATTTTTAAACGTTCTTTCTTTTTTCTCTGATCCCACCGTGTATGCATTTGCAGACAGAGAGATTGTATAGTGATTGTTAGAACCATATGGCGTGTGTTAGTGCGAGCGATCTCTTTCGCTTACGAACACAAGTGTCGTGCCAGATCCTGGCCCGAAATCCTTCCCCTACTTCATTATTATTACTTTCTGTATGCTAGTATACAGAAAGCAGTTGTGATAGGAGAGGAGAGAGGATTTCAGGCTATGATCTGGCACCTCTGGTGTCGTCCACCATATATACACGTGTCTATTAACGTATACAATCACGGCTGCGCGCACACCCTATGTGCAATTGTATGCGTGTGCCTCATGGTCAGGGCGGAACGCGTTATTCTCTGCGATAATGTGAGCGTGTCCTTTGTGCGCGATTTGAACAAAAAGCACACAACAATTTCCGACATCGATAATCGGTCGTGTGAAAAATAAACAACTATATTTTCTAAATTGAACAAATTTATTTCCTTAAGGTTTTGCTTACGCGTTAAAATCTTTCTCTTTCTTTTAAGTGAATTTTGTGCAAAGAGCATTTTACAAAGTTTTCAAAGGCTGTTTTTTGCAATCTCTTAATTAAGAACCTATTAAAAAGATAATGATAATATCTTAATTAAGAACACAGCTTGAATGCCTCTCAATATCAGTCGGTTCATCGAAAGATCATTCACCGGCAATTATCAATTCAAAGGAGAGCCGATTGCGCACAAATAACGCTCTATTTTATCGTCTTATATACGGGACTCGTGCATAAATAAGCAAACTCAGCCGGGAGTGACGAGGTTGTCCGCTGTCGGCGGGCGACGATAAACGCTTTAAAGAAACACGCACGAATGCAAGTAGTACGTGCGTACGCACGCACGCACGCACTCACGCATACTTAGCAGCACGTGCGCGGATGTGCTTGCGTTCGCGTGCGTATGTGTGTGAGACTTAAGTGACAAGTCGTGTGAGGTCAAGCCCAGAGAATGTTTCTTCCATTGCTCATTGTGTCTGGGGGCCCCAGCATAGGGGCCTGAGCTTCTACGGCGCATATTTGAAGTAAGCGGTCGCCCTCGATGAGAATTTGCGACGCCATTGAAACGCAAAGACGAAAGCCACTTGGGTTCGTTTCCTGTGATTCTGTCGTGAAACGTCTTTCAGAATATAATTTTTTTTTTTTTTTTTTTTTTTCATAATTGAATAACGGCACGAATTGTGTATTTTTTCTTTTGTATACTGTGGATGCTGCAGTTTTTATTAGAAAACTGATGTAGTATGTTGTGTAAAACTTCAAAATTTAGTAAACACACGCAATATAATCTGAGGATTTTTTTATTTTCGAAGAACAGAGAGTTGCTCTTAATCTCATTATTTGAATTATATAATAATTTTGATATTTGACGAAATTTACAAAACAATAATGCCGAGAGAGAGAATTGCGAATTTATATTCGAAATATAAATTGTACCATAAAAAATTTTGCGCAAGTACTCATGAGCACTTCTACAAACTGCAATTCTCTCGATTTTCACTTATCCCGTAAATCCGTTGTTCATCAACGCTGTATTATTTCAGACATGTCTGATACCTCACCCTGAACGCGGATAACGACGAAAAGATGAAATCAGCAGACACATGTTGATTAAAGCGTTGTCTCGTAAGTATTATAGATAGAAGACGATTGTAAGCGTGATGGAATGCGTTTTCAGCGCGAAAATACAATCTAACCGCGGTAAAACCGCTTCTCGTTCGACGGCGAGTTTTACAGCGACCGTCAGCGCTAGTTCGTCAGCTACTTGAATAAAACAACGAACGATCAGACCACTCGGAAGAGAACACGAGCATTCTTCTGATATACGTCAGCGCGCAGAAAGGAGCTAAAGACGTTTGGCCGCGTTGGAGAAAGACGACGGCGGGGCCGGGAATGGGACGGAAAAGGGGCCCTCGTGAGATACACACAGTTTGCAGCTGGAAACGCGCATTAGACTAGCGCGAGAGGAATGCGTAAACGGTACACCGTATAAGTATATACCTCTCCGATCTGTCTCGACCAATTCCAGAAACACTCGCTTAAACAAATGTCTTGCGAAAAAAACTTGCTCTTGCAGGTCTTCCTGTCAAAAAAAAAGAGAAAAAAAAACACAAAACACATTAAAATAATGTTTTAATAATTCATAAAAAAATAACGTAAAAAAATATTTCTGCATTTATTCAACACTTAATAGATATATGTATGCATTTTAGATATATGTATGCGTAATCAAGAATAAATTAACGGATATTTTAGCTACAGAATTAGCTGCTGCAAGTAATACGTTAATAAGACTTGGTAAAGCTTGCGGTTGAGCGGCATAATTTGCTCTCGCGTTATTTTTATTTTGAATAAGGCCAATGACGCGTCAAAGAGCCATCGGTGCATTGCTCTGTGTAGCAGTAGCTGATAATAGTATCGCTTGTCGCGTGCGCAGGATTATTCGCTCGTCGCGAGCTGTATATGAAATAGCTGAATCAGCGGGAATCGCCCTTGCATCAGGATGCAATTCACGCTGTAGCTGATTTTTAGAAAAAAGATAAGTATAAAGTATGATAAGAACTTGAATTATACTTCACACTTACTTTATCTTTTATTAGAAATATCTAAAAACAAATAAAACGAGAAAAATAAGAGAAAACTTTATTTTCTTATGAGATAAAAAACATATTGTATTTTCAGAAATTAGAACTTTTTCGCAAGAAAATATCTATCAATTCTTTGTAACTATTATTCTCAGGAACTGTTAGCAGTTAGATTTCTGAACAATGCGCGGTAACTTGTACACAAATTGCAACTTTATACTTTCATTACGCATGCTTTCATCTGTATCTTTTTGATAAATACCTTCAATCTTCTATCGCGTAAGTATGTATCATAAGATCTGTTTATTCGTCGGTTAGCTACTGTCCGAAGAAGTGTGACATTTTAGGACGCATTTATGTGCGAATCGTTCGGAACGTGTCCATGGTATAATCGCGTAACTGTACGAAGACAATGGCCGCGAGGCCGCTTGGTACGCATCGTTGATTCCAATTATGCGAGTTCTCAACCTCGATACTATGCAACTTATTGGTTTGCGTCTGATTGGCAAGGCGTTCATATTGCAACAAGACAACGAAACATACATCGCAACTTTGCAAAAACTGCAGTTACTAGTGAAAAATAAAATTCTAAAAATCATAAAATGGCCGTCCCAGTCCCCAGATTGTAACCCAATCGAACTACTATGGGATGAGTTAGACAAGAGAATCCGCAAAAAGCGAATCACGAGTGAGACGCACGGTTACCTTTGGAAGGTTTTTCAGCAAGAATGGAAACCCGACTGAATCCCTGCAAAAGTTGATCTATCGCATGCCAAGAATATGTAAGGCAATCATTAAGATAAAGGGTGATTACTTCGAAGAATCTAAAATTTACTTAAAATTTCATATTCTAATAGCCTGTTGGATAATGTATGTATATGTATTTTAATTTTGTTTTTTTTTTTTTTTTTTTTCAGTTAAATAAGTACTCACAAACCAAAATATATCGATTTTGTTACATATTTTGCTTATATTGCACACTTTTATAATGTTTTCAAACTTATGGAGAGTACATTTTTTTTTTTTTTTCATTTTTTCATTCCATATATTATTAGTAACACATCATTTTTAGTAATACATCATTTTTTTGCATATAAATACTATCGAAATTTTCATGTTTCACGTAGTGTTGTTCGAATTGTTACCTCGAACAGTTGAATATATTGAATATAACGAATTAATGAAGAATATATTATTATTATTGAATATTTTATTATTTTAATAGTTATGACATTTTAACACATACTGAATAATAGTCTGCTATATATATTACCGTGCAAATTGTTTAATAAAAATTTAGAAATCATTTAATTTAGGCTTTATAATTAATTTGGGCTTTAATCTTGTTTCTTCGTCTCCACGGTTAAACTAGATTAAAGTTGTTATGTAAACGTAGTCTCCATGACTGCTTGATAGCATTAGAGCTTGATATTATCGCGCGAGGCGCGAATGTTGTCACGCACGACGACAACGATGGGAGCGAAGATGCACATTGAATTACATTTCTCTTTCTACATGAAAGCATGCTGTTGCATATTGCGCCTTTCCGGAATTTCGCCATTATACCGCGGACACCCCATAAGTAATAATTTGGTCTTTCCGTTCGTCTTTCTTTCTTCGCTGATGGATCGCTAAATTGAATTACAGCACCGCTACCGTGGCAATTTGTCGGTCTGTGGTGTAATGTCGTCTGTGACGGCGCCGGTGACCCGCGTAATGCATGGTTTTAAGAAGACTTTGAAGAGGAACGAATCTTAAGAGGTTTCGTGGGAAAAAGATGTTCAAAATTTTTTCCCATATCATAACATTACACTATGTGTCGTAAAACATAATATAAAACACAAATTCTTATAAAGAAAGAAAAAAGGACAAAATATTTTTTATCTAAATTGTTTAATTGTTTACTTTTATTTTCTTCTATTTTTTATTCTAATTGCTACATCAGCTTATGTGTTAAAATAGATCAGTCACGCTGAAAATGCGAGCGGAAATATACATATCGCAATTTCTCCGCATAATTTTGCGCGCTCATTGCACAAAGCTCGCATTATATATCGATGAATTTGACATTATCTTCTGTTTAAGTATAAACAAGGGTGCGAAACGTGCTATTATCGCACGCAGCCGAGCAAAAGTCACCAATCAGCTTTCAAGTTTCGCATCGTAAATCGCGAGGCTCAATGAACTACGATAGCTCGAAAATAGCATGAGAGAATGCAAATAGAGAAAGACGCAATCCGAGTGATTGTAATGCGGTGTAAATTTCGCGTTTTCTCTCCGAGTTTACTTCCTTGCAAACACATCGTCGAAGACGATGACAAGAGACACTCGAAGGAAATGTTTGAAATATCGCAGAACGAAGATCTTCTTTTGACGTGCGCAACTAAGGCGCACGCGCATATGTGCGGTGCCGAGTGCTCGTAATTAAGTGCATAACGAGGCTTGTTTACGCCGAGTCCGGCCGGCCCTCGTAATCTCCCGAGCCGTTTAGTCTGCTGTTTTAATCTGACTCTCTTCTTGGTACCGTGTGTATGTACAGTCATCGTACGATATATCCCTACACTGTGTGTGCCCGTAAATAGAAACTTTCCCCGCGCTAAACTACATTGTTCCCGAGCCAATAGCGCGACACGCCCGCAGTTTCGCCAAATGCATTTAACTCTAAAGATCGCACGACATTAAAGGAATTATTGAATTTAAAAGATTAAGAAGAGCACAAAGAAACAAAAGCGAGAATCGAATTTTTAATTAATATACTTTTTAGAGAAATCAGATTTCTCAAACGTACCTATATATTTTTCAGATGACATATCAAGATTGTTCACTTTCGAGAAGCGGTTCCATGTTTATTCATGCACGTCAAGGTGAAAATGTCAAACATTTACCACGCAACAGATTTCTCTCACCTTTACCGTGCATTCTGCCTGTAAATGGCTCGACGAACAGCACAGCAAATCGGCATCAATTTGTATCAGGCGCATGAAAGGTCCGATACAATTTATTATAAGTCTTAACGATTTGTATTTCCCCTCTTCTTCTATTCATTTCTCCCAACCGCAAAATATCAATGTACGTTATAGCGAACATCGACCTTTGTAATTACATGTACATATATACATATTTCTTTTTTTTAATGTAGAATTTATTCTAATGTCTTGCTTGTGTGCTATGTTTTGACACAGAGTAACAATAACTGACACTAATTCTCACATTCCCGTAATTGTCATATTATACTCTTAGTTTCATTTTTGCTAATCGTACTAATTACATATATACTCGTTAATAAAATCTTTTAGTAGCTAATAACGCACACTATCTTTCTCGCGGATCACCCAGTACGTGCAGACCGTAGAATTATTTTCATGCAACGCATCTCGCTAAAGTGTGCATCGGATTAACTTGCAGAACATTCGAGAATATCTGCGAAAATTAGCCGACACCTTAGCACGGGTCATAAAATCTCACCTTCCCATGTCAAAGGTCGAGTATGCATATCGTGCTACTCACGCGATCTCACCTATGTATGCGCATGCTGTGTGTATATACACTACCTAGCGTACGCTGTGAACCCCTCGCGAACCCTTTCCCCTTACGGAAATTCTGTGTGCAAGAAAGGTTACACAATTTCCTGTCGCCGTATCCGCACTGGCTTAACCCTCCGTTTAGCGAACTTTCCCTATCGCATAGAGGGAATTTCTCCGTTCAAAGAAACTCCTTGTGATCTTTCACCCCGGTGACTTTTCCGAGAAAGAGTTAATTGATAGCACACGTTGTGAAGGTAATAGCATTAATTAATGATCGCGGAAAAGATGCTTGCATTACATCTTGCGAGTAGCTTTTACTTTCGAAATCTTTAGGCAATGTCGAGTCGCGCAAATTTTATTTCAGGCTTAAGATTTCCCATAATTTTTTTACTGATTTTGCAAAATGTTGTGTAAAATAATCAATTAAAATGTTTTCATTACAATATTATGAAAAACCAAATATTTTTGGAAAATTTTCTGTTAACTCTTTTTTTCAATAGTTTTACTAAAAAGTACTTTTCTTGTTTCTCTATCTTGTTTCTCTATTGACGTTTTCTTTAAAACCACATTTTTTCCGCGATAAGAGTTTCATATCTCAAAGAAAAAGTTTCTTGTTCACTTCCAAACCAGGAGGATTTCAATATTACAAAAATTAAGACATCGGAAGAAAAGAGACTGAAATCTTCTCATGACGACGCACACCCTCTTGTGGGTGTCATGAAAGTGTTTTCTTTTTTTTTTTTTTTGAAGAAGGAAAAAAAGAAAGTAAAAATCAAGTATTACCTTTATTATCGCAGACGTCACAGAGCACCATGTCAGCCAACTACAGCGAAATTAAGCAAGACGCTCGTTCTACCGCGTGCTTGCATTTGCACTAAGATATTTCGTGACGTAAGGTAACATCGGGAGTAGAAATGGCAGCAAAGGAATTTTGAAGACAGGAAAAAAATGGATCAGGATAAAAGAAAGCGAGAAGATGTTGGACGAACGAACGGATGAACGGCACTATCGATCGGATTAGTCTGTAAAACGTTAACAGTTTGACAGCCACGTTTGTACTGACGACGCGGTACATCGGCTTGCATGGGTAGCAGCAACGAGATAGAAGAAAGAGGGGGTGAGACCGATGCTACGGTCTTGTTGTAGTGGGGACGCCAGATCAATATTAGGGCGTAGACTCAAGGGCAAGGGTCGTTAGCAGGGTGAACGTTCTATATATACGGGGTGTCGATGCTTTAACCGAAAATTCGTTGAGAGATTGATTGGAGTCGAACTTCTTCGACGAAAATTCTAGCATTTATAAAAAACCAGAAATCAGAATAAGAAACTTTGAAGTTAGAAACTTTTGAGTACCAGATCGGATCAAAAGTTATCAAATAAATAAATTTGTACATGTAAATATATAAAAATATATATGCAATATATACGTGTATATTCCCGAGAACTTTCGACTTGAATTTATGTTCCTCTTTGCATAAGTGTCCTCACGCTATTTAGTATATCTACACATCCGGGTCGAAAGCTTAGTATGTGGGTAGAATCATCACTTCAGAACTTTCATTGTAAATCTGAGAGAGTTCGCGTGTTCGTTTCTCTGTTGAAGGCATATATAGAGACATGTTTATATGTGCATATGTGTGTGCGTAAAGAAACATGTACACACTCTATATTAAGAACTACACCCTGACCTGCGGTAGTAACATAAATGAACGAATGAACGAGAAAGCGTGAGAGAGCTTTCTAAAAATAGGAATATTTCTCGAGAAATCAATGGGTCGTCCGCTAGATGTGCTTTAATTTTAAAACATAGTTCAAAAATCACTGTTTTTCATCTTTCCTACTATTTGTATTAAAAATATTTCAAAGCTTTTTGCTTCAATAATCAATTACTTCAATTGAATTCAAACGCCAGGAGTTTACGCTTTTTTTCGAAGAACTCGCACGCGAATTATCAAATATTTATTTTTTTTTTTTTTTTTTCACTTACCTTTTCGCTGGTCCTCGCTGTCGGAATGAAGTTCGACGTCGTGCAGTCTCATTGATTGTACCAATCCTCGCCAGTGACTTCTCGAATGTCTTCTGTTGCCAAGATCGCTTCTGAGATCAGCCAGCTGCTGGTCGGACTCTTTCAACAGCCCATCCAGAATATCCGGTCTTTCCAGATTAGAACTAGCCCTAGAATTTTCTTCCGCGCTCACTGTGCTCAATAAATCCTTCTCAAGATTGTAGACTCTTCGAGTCTCCGACTCGCGCGAGCGCTCATCCGCGGAGCAATCTGCGTCTTTCCACCCTCGGTTCTTCGAGTTTTTCCTTCTGCGAGCGGGAGGACGCGGCTGATCTCCTGATCGACTCGTCTCATCTCTTTCGTTTTGCTCGTCTTTCAAGTTTTTTTCCGAAATCTTTTCTTGAAGAACTTTATTCGACGTTTTTTCGTTCGCGTCCTTGGTTGACGTTCTGTTTGACACGTTCCTCGGATTGTTATATCGATCTTTTAAGCACTCCCGATTACTTCTAGACGCTTCTAGAAGCTTCTGCGCTAGCAGTCGAGTCCTGTTGATCTCGGTTCCAGATTTCCTCTCTTCTTTCTCCGAATCGCTCTTGATCTTCCTCTCGTTATTGCTTCTGGTTACCATTTTCGGTGAGGAGTCGGTCGACTGAAACATCTGCTGGATCTTGAAAATGTCTGATCGAATCTTGGCCGAAGTCGGCGGGTCGCTCTTCTTGTTTCGAACCGCCAATTTCGATTCGAATGATCGTCCCATCCTCTGCGACGAATCTCTGTAATTTCTCTGTGTTGGTTGAGTGTTTCTCAGCCTTTCCAGATCTTTCAGATCTGCCAGAAGGGAACTGTGAGTACGCGGTATCCTGGCATTGGCTTCTTCGAGACCGACATCGACGCTGCGCGGTCGATTACGAGGATCCGGCTTGCCGATCTTGTCGATCGGCGTCAAAGATTGATCCGTGAAAACGGTCTCGCGAATTTGACTAATGTTGCGCAGCCTGGGCGCGCCGATCTTCATTCCGGTAGTCCTCATGATTACCTTCTCGACCGTCTCAATATCCCGTTCTCTACCCAATCGTCTTTCTTCGATCAATCGCGCCCGATTTGCGTCGATCGGTACTGCAAAGGAATTGTGATAAATCGGTCCCTTAACGGAAGCGGCAGCGCGTGAATTCGGCCCGGAATTGATGGGCCTGCTGCTGCGCAACGGAGACACTCGAACCAGTTTTGGCGCATCTCTGGGATCGTCCGTTTGCAAACTGCCTCTGTACACCATCTTTCTCGGTTTTTTTTTTCTGATTGTTTCTATTCGTCGATACGAATAGAACTCATTCACAGTGTGTCATTGCCATATGCACCTAAAAAAAATCGACAATATTAGTGTTAAAGTAATTAACAAAAAGCGATGTATACGTGTTAAATTATTATTAGCTAATGAAAGAGCCAAGGTCAGATTTTTGTCATTAGAGCTATTGAGCGAGAGTGTGACTGCGCTGTCTACGAAGAAAAAAAACAAATCACACACTCTTTATCGCGATAGATAGATGACTTATGGACTTTAAGTATATAGAGCCGCGTGGATTAAAACAGAGTATTTGAAACGGCCGAGCGAGTTCGTAGAATGTTCTGTTTAACCGATACTGTAATGATGTAACTTTCCACTGTAGTTTACGTTCTAAACTAGCGGCTTATACGTCAACGTTAATCTATGTAAATTACAGCGGTGAAACTTCAGCGCCGTTGTAACAAAAACTCACGCTTGACTGAACATGTTAATATAATTGTAATTTAAGCAAAACATCTTAGCTTCTAGCCGCAAAATAAAAGCACGAGTCAATTGACTTGATTAATTTGACAAACGTTCTTTTGTATCTCTCGGATTAACATTGTTTTGCAATTATTGCCTACAAAACAGTTTTTGCATACGTGCGTCTCGACGTCAGCTCGACTCGCAAGGTCGTTCGACTCTCACGACGTTCGAATATCACCGACCACGCTGAAAATCACCTCAGACGTGTAATTTAATTTATCAGAAAATGCGGCGAGAAGTCGACGGAGTCTATAATCGACGAGCGAGAGAACGGATTACGACCATCGGGCAGGCAGTAGCTGCGTTTCATGTGGGTGTCACGCAACATATGTGGGCAGCGACCCGGTCGCGTGTTTTGCAACACGCGTGTACATACATGCGTTCGTGTTCGTGCGTATGTGGGTGTCGCGCGCGCGGGGTCGTCGGCGTTAAAACGCCCGTGTTCGAGCGACGCGCACGCGGCTGCATTCTAATCGACGTCCGCCGCGCTCTAATCGTGCAGGATCGAGAATCGTTTGATCGGAGAGTTGACAGCCCCGCGAGCTGCCATAAATGGCCAGCGATCGCGCGTATACGAACGAATACGGCGGATGCCTCCTGCAATCGGGAACAAATCGATCATCGTCATTATCGATATTGCTATCCGAGTGTCGTCGCGCAGCGATAGTAATATAAGTCCCGTGACATAACGTTCTTATCTTCTTTCTTATTCTCTTTCTTTCTTTTTTCCTCTTTTCTGAAATATTACATCACAACTTCTAAAGTAAAGACTATATTTTTATTTGCAATGTGGGACGATCTTCGAATTGTTAATTAAACAAATAGGAAATATTATTTAAAATAATTTAAATTAAATAATCTGATAATTATAGATTTCTCTTTTTTAATTTAAGACGATAATTCTTGTAGTATCTTGTGTGATAATGAGGTGTCTGCATGCACTTGTTTCACTTGTACTTCTTGTATTTGCGAATTACTCCCCATCGTTACGATTCCGCTAGATCTAATTAGACACCATTAAAGATAAACGAAGGAAGAAAACAAAAGCGCGAAACTTGCTGAAATTCTTCTTTCTCAGTAACGAACTTAATTAGTAATAATCCTCATAATTCTGATTCAATTCTCTGGTCTGTACCGTTGGATTCATTTCGAATTCGTCATTAATTGGCAGCGACAATCTATAATCGCTATCGTCTTCGTCTCTCTCTCTCTCTCTCTCTCTCTCTTTCTTTCTCTTTCTGTTATTTTTAACCAACATCTAGTGACGATATTTCCTAGATTCAGGTTTAATTTATTATATGAATTCTAATTGCCGGGGTCAAACCGGCAATATAACTATTACATATTCTTAATTAATTCTTAGAGATAAGTATGTAAATAATCATTCTTGTTATATTATTCCTCATAAAAAGAAATTCTATTTTTTCTAAAAAAAACCGATAAACATTTTTTTCTCGACACGATCGCTTTAGCTAACCGATCATAATCGCGATATGCCTGAATCCGTCACGGATGCGCTCGTTTGCTCGAGGAAATACGCAGATACACGCCAGCTTCGCACGCGTTTAACGGAATTAGACGTCGTTTCCCGCGGGGACTCAGCGGAGCGAAATCCGAAATCGTCCATCACACGACGCTTTTTGCGTTTCCGGCAGCGAGCTGGCAATCGCGCTCAAGACAGAGAAAGAACGCGTAACTGTTTGAACGTACCTGGTTTCATTTCTCGCGCGATTCGATGCGAAAGAGGCTCGAGGAAACCGTGAGAGATTCGCGAAATCTCGCGGCAAACGAACTGCTGCTTTTTCTCTCCTCGCCTCGTCGAGAACTAGTAACGGGAAACTCTTGCCTTTTGCTTGCGGTCGAGTCTCTCGTCGGGTCTGTAACAAGAAAATCCATGCATTTTCCATTAGAATGCCACCACAAAGCGAACGGTATTATGATTTTCCGCACGCGCGCTGCTTCCATTCTCTCCGCTCTCCGGTGTCTCGCTGTTTACTACATCGAAACTGACGTAAATCTGACCGAATCGGTCTGAGCGAATAAGACAGAACAAAGAGATACTTCGGTGTTAATAATTTAAACAAGATTTAGTAGTATGAAAAAAAAAACGTCAGTCTACTTTTAATTTTCTATCTACAATATGAAGCAAATACTAAAGCAGCCAAATAATTTCTGCTCACGAAAGATGTCCCGTATACCGAAGATAACTTCCCTCATCCTTACGACAGATGTGCGTGGCCATATATTAACGCGAATATAACGATCATTACTCGGAGTTCTTCCTTCGCTCGAACGTCGCATTTTGATTACGTCGGCCAAGTATATTATAATGCGAATCGCATCCACCGTCAATCTCCGTGTGAAACTTAGCGGATCGACTTCCTCCGCGAATCATAGCTATTCCGAACGGACTCCGAGTGATCCAATTCCGTGTAAGTGGATGAGAAACGGCGGATGGCAAACTGTTCTCGCCGCCGCCTTAACAATATAACTATATGCAACAACAATCTGTTTTAGAAAAAGCAGTCGTTTCAGAGCGTTTCTCGACTGTTATGCGTTTAATATTTACGCGCTGAAGCTATCTTAAAGACGTGTGACGTAATATCGAATCAGCATAATTTATCATTCTCCGTGTAGCAACAACTCGTTGGCCGTTCCACACCGTTTGAAGACCGCTGCACATAGCAAATGACGTAATCGAATCAAGATAAATCTCATTAGCTGAAATTTCGCCTGATTTAGCTCGAGTCTTCTCAAATTTATATCTTAATTTATTATCAACTGTCAATTTGTTTTTTTCTAAGCCAATATTCCGGTGCAAATCGTTAATTCGATAATTGATTAAATTTATTTAAGATTGTGACTCGTCTTTAGCCAAATAAGAGTTAATACACGATTTAACTCAGACTCTATACGACATAATTTCGCGACTTAATTATCCTCGTATTACGCGATCGCGTTACTTTCTGTGTCGATAACGGGTTAATTAAAATTTCTCTGATCGCATCTATATTATAACACCGGCCACTCCACGCTTGGAAAACCACTAGGCCGACTTCCGTGAGTAAGAAACGGCTGATTTACAAGTCTACGCTTCTTACACACCACGCATGTAACGCTAATCTCACCAGAATGCTTGTTATATTTGTTGTTCAAAATGTGCGGGAATGAACGATATTATTCGATCGCGCGAGATAACGAGTTTCAAATTAATTTGAAAACCTCGTGAGGTGAATCGTGAACTTTTGTTGAAAATCTTTGCGCGTGTGTGTAAATCAATGACTCGAATTCGGCTTTTTCTACCGATCTTCCTGATAAGAAACAATCCGTTACATTTAATTAACTTACATACTTTCTTCAGAATAATGTAGGTTTTTTTTTAAATCAAATTTCTTACTCTTATGTTATTTTTGCTTCATTCATCAGTTAAGATTTCAACATGATAATTTCCTTACTGCAAATAACAACTGTTATTTTTATCAGTATATTGATAATTAAAATTTTGTTAATTAGAGTTATAATTACCTCTTTACATAATCCAAAGTAATAGTCCGAAAACTCTCTTCAGCTTTCGGAAACTATTTCAGTTGTTCGACTCTGTCAAACTCTCTTCATATCTTCTTTTATATCAATGTCTGCGTGTGTGTGTGAGTACGCGATAACATTATTTGAAGATCTGACTCGTATCCGGAAAAGAGAGCGCGAGTCGACACATCATTCGGCATTCACGAAGTTTTATCGTCAAGAACGTTCACGGCATCGCGCGCGCGTATTCTGTCATAATTGGCACGGAACCGACCTTTTCATAATACGATCCCTCGGACACGCGTCGAATCACTTCCGAAGGTGCGTGTTTCACACGGAAACGAAGAGTTTTGCAGTTTTTTTTTTTTTTTTCACGCAACGTAGGTTCTTGAGAGGAGCAATAGTTTTTAAAGTCAGAACTATTTCAACTTATTTTCGTGTCGTTTATTTTTCAGTCTTCTTTTCATATTTTTAATTTCCTCGAAGTATTTCTATTTTTACAAATTTCAGTTTTGTTACTCAATTGCGATGTATTTATATATACATTGCGATGTATTTATATATATATATATATATTTATATATATATATACATATGTATTTATATATATATATATGTTGTATATATTTTATTATCTTTGCTGCAACTGTTTTACAATATTTAATTTTCTAATATAAATTAGTTTTTCACTCGTCGCTTCTTCTCTTCTCACTTTAACTTTCTTTTTGGCAAGTTTATTTCGTTGCACTGTTTTGTTGTCACTCTTGTGCATGCATCACTCGCGGAGACGGTTCACGGCTGCACCATGTGCTCCCGTGCCGTGAGAAGCACTGAATGGATTCGTCAGACACGAAACATAATCGCGTCAAGCAGGCAAGCAGCTACACAATACACATACATACATACGCGCGCGTTATACAGAGCTCTTTTCCTTTCCATTCCATTCCATTCTGCCGCTCGGCAGTGGGGTACGTCTTCCCCACTGTACGTACACAACACAGCCAACACACCCACGTGACACCTGGTATATTACGTGGGCTGCCGACGTTGGCGGAAGAAGGAAAATAGAGATGAGAAGATTTATTTCGTGCTGAGATTCATGCAAGGACAATAAAAATTTAATTGTTAAGATTGATGTAATTGACAGACACACATAAATAAAAATTCGATGTTAAAATTCGTTCAAATGTAAATTATAATAAAAAGAAGTTAACTTGAGAAGATACTGTTGCACGTGACGAGAGCAGATTTCACGGTTGTCATTTTAAACTAAAAATCTGATACGGCAATTAAACGCTTTTACGATCGGCCGTTTTGCAACGGTACTTAAACTGACGTTAATCAAGCAATAAAAGACTGAAGTTTCTTTCAGTTTTGACATCGAACAAACGGTATATGACGTTCTGTCGTTGTTGACAAATAAGTAATGTAATGAAACATTTAGTATTCAAACAAATATATTAACGTTAATCAATAAGAAATTCATCACTAAACACGACAAGATTCTTCACAAGTGGTCGAGACTGATTATCCCGCATAACTTAAGTTTCCCTGCTATCCTTAAGTTTCCCTTCCTCTTCGGCAAGAGTCGTGCTTGACATGCACATGTCAGATTATATTTCTCCTGTACATACAGAATCAGCTTGCAAACGTAGTAGAGGGATGACAGCACGAGAGGAATACTCAAGTTGTGAGGGTTTGTGACCTTAAGTTATGAGGAATTAAGTTATGAGATACCCCGCTGATTACCATCTACGTAATCTATGTTTTGAATAAGTTCTATGTATATAATATATATATTCTTTTATTTTTTTTCTAACTCATTAATTATTTCTTCCTGTCATATATAACATCTATTACGTCAATTATCTACGATCTACTAAGCAAATTATTTCAGAGTTAGGCGTTACAAGAAATTAATATGTTCAGTAGTTTGTCTGTGACGGTCTAATTAAATTACCAAATGCTTTTATATCTAAAAAGAGAACGGTTCGAGGATATCCAACCGCGGTATTGAGGACGACGACCTACGTTCTTATTGGATTCACAGTTTCCATCTGCGAGATGGTAATTGCTGCCGCTTCCTCTAAAAGCCATCAAGTTGCCGACAGTCTTCCATAAGGATAAATGACCCGGCGCAAAGCTAACACCTACCTTCGTTGTCGACCACGTTAATGATCTTTGCAGTAGTCTCAAAGAAGTCTCATTGATGGAAAATGTTACTGCAAGAGCTTTCAAACACTTCTATATATATATATATATATAAAACACTTCTATATATATATATATATATATATATATATATAATCATTGTGCGATCTTACGGCTTCATTTCTGAAGAACTCGCCTGTTGTTATTATCGTCATTCTT